>VIAB01006184.1:39898-50898 GCA_009801035.1 Oophaga pumilio
GCCCGGTCATTAACGTGCAAACCACCCTTGGGGGTTAAGGGTAAAAAAATTAAGTTTGAAACTTGCGAAATTTTCAAAATTTTTACTAAATTTCAGTTTTTTTCATAAATAAACACAAGTTATATCAAATAAATTTTGCCACTAACATGAAGTTCAATATGTCATGAAAAAAACATTCTCAGAATCAGTGGGATCCGTTGCAGCGTTCCAGAGCTATAACCTCATAAATTGATAGTGGTCAGAATTGTAAAAAATGGCTTGGTCATTAAGTACCAAATTGGCTCTGTCACTAAGGGGTTAAAGGCAGGAAACATTTTATAAATGTATGCCAACACAAGAAAGATTTTGTAGTGGAAGTTGAATGGCACTTTTGATTTAGGAGACACTGTGAAAAGCCTTGAAGCTCGAGAACCTCCAAAGCACTTATTCAGACCAAATCTTAATACGCATGCAACTTTTCAACTGAAGTAAGAAAAATATTTCTAACATCCAGTTCATGTACTGTACAAATCAGAACGACAAAGAGGAGATTTTGTTAAAACATTGGTTACAGGAAGTAGAACCCATCGAAAGGACTCAGTAATACCACACCGCCATTCCATGTAGTAAAAAAAAAATGAAAATAAGGATTTTTTTTCATTCAGCAAAGACAGTGAAATCCATGACGCGATTGAAGGTGGCACAAGATTGGCATTGGATTACATAACTGGATATGTGACATTTGAATATGATCAACACTGGTGGCTGGCTAATGTACTTTACAAAGAATATGATAATATAACAAAAATGGCAAACATTAAGAGACCACTGCAGTTTTATAAAAATCAGCTTCTCTACATGTCTGACAGCCATTCAATTCCAGTGTCAGTTGAATTCCATCCAGAGTACACCTCATTCCACTTAATGTGCTTCTGATTAGGTGATCACCAGAAGCAAATCTTATTTAATGAAGGAAAGTATAAGAAACACTGCTGTGGTGTTCACAAGCCTCTTGCAATAGGATAAACTGGATGGCAAAACAAGTGCTAGTAATATCCCAAAAGTAATAGGAATGAAAAAAAAATTTTTTAACCATGCCAAAGGAGTTGAAAAGAAAAGTCTTGAGTGAGGAAAAGAAGGGCTCAATTCTGGCTTTACTAGCAGAGGGATACAGTGAGCGTCATGTTGCCTCCATCCTTAAAATTTGTAAGACGGCAGTCCATTACAACAAGGTCAAGCAGTAGACATTGGGGACAATAAAGTTACAGACCGGCAGAGGGCGAAAACGACTCCACTGACCGGGATGACCAACCTCTTATTTGAATGTCACTCAGCAACCGCAGGATGACATCAAGTGACCTACAAAAGCAATGGCAAATGGCAGCTGGGGTGAAGTGCACAGCAAGAACAGTTCATATCAGGCTCCTAGAGGCAGGGCTCAACTCATGTAAAGCTAGAAAAAAGCCTTTCATCAATGACAAGCAAAGGAGAGCCAGGCTGAAGTTTGCCAAAGACCATAAGGATTGGACCATAGAGGACTGGAGTAAGGTAATCTTCTCTGATGAGTCTAATTTTCAGCTTTGCCCAACACCTGGTTGCCTAATGGTTAGACGGAGACCTGGAGAGGAATACAAGCCACAGTGTCTTGTACCCAGTGTGAAATTTGGTGGAGGATCGGTGATGATCTGGGGATGCTTCAGCAAGGCAGTTATTGGGCAAGTTAATCTTTGCGAATGACGTATGAATCAAGCCGCATACAAGGTTATCCTGGAAAAACAGTTGCTTCCTTCTGCTCAGGTAATGTTCCCCAACTCTGAGGACTGCTTTATCCAGCAGGACAATGCGCAATGTCACACAACTAGGTCAAGCAATCTTTGGATGAAGAACCACCACATCCCTGTCACGGCCAGCCCTATCTCCAGACCTGAACCCTATTGAAAACCTCTGGAATGTAATCAAGAGGAAGATGGATATTCACAAGCCATCAAACAAACAAGAACAGCTTACATTTTTGTACCAGGAGTCGCATAAGGTCACCCAAATGCAATGTGAAAGACTGGTGGAAAGCATGCCAAGATGCATGAAAGCTGTGATTAAAAATCAAGGTTATTCCACAAAATATTGATTTCTGAACTCTTCCTGATTTAAAACATTAATATTGTTGTTTCTAAATTATTATGAACTTGTTTTCTTAGCATTATTTGAGGTCTGCAAGCACTGCCTTTTTTTGTTATTTTGACCATTTCTCATTTTCTGAAAAAGAATACAAAATGTATTGCTTGGAAATTCTGAGACATGTCAGTAGTTTATAATATAAAAGAGCAATTTACATTTTACTCAAAAATATACCTACAAAGAGAAAAATCAGACAAACTGAAAATTTTGCAGCGGTCTGTTAATTTTTGCCAGAGCTGTATACTTACCATAAATAAGATCATACAAATTTTAATAAGACAAAAACAAAGGGCATTCAGAATGAAGGTAGAAAATACAAAAATAGCATTTCAGGAGTATAAAGATCTGAATAAGAAATGTAAAAAACAAATCAAGTTAGCAAAGTTACCTATAGAGGAACAAATCGCTAGTGAGATTAAACTGAAAAGTTTGCAATGGTCTCTTAATTTTTGCCAGAGCTGTATATAAAACCCTTACTAGAAGACCATAAAATTGAACTTGTATTTCTTTTAATTAAAATAAAGTATATACAAAGGGTATAAAGTGTTTTGTCCCTTATCTGTCTCAGAAGTCTGCAGTTATTTTATGCAGTATTCCTGAAGGTGGATGCTGATGCTAAAATTTGTTGTCCTATTTTGCCAATATGTATTAGCATACCGTGTGCTATACTCTTTCTAAATATAAATTAGCAGGAATACTGCATAAAATAACTTTATATATCTTGCTTGTGCTAATGTTACATTTCAATGATTACAACCATTATGCACTTTGAGCTGTAACTATCTATCTCGGTCCAAGCTGTTGAGCCTTCTCTTTGAAAATCAT
Source organism: Oophaga pumilio (assembly GCA_009801035.1). Classification (NCBI taxonomy): domain Eukaryota; kingdom Metazoa; phylum Chordata; class Amphibia; order Anura; family Dendrobatidae; genus Oophaga; species Oophaga pumilio. The sequence continues at coordinate 42,878 of VIAB01006184.1, forward strand.
AAAAAGAAAAGTCGAAGAGAAAGCAGCATTCCAGCCATCACTGACAAATATACATGTCATGCATGTCATACCCAAAAGCAAGCAACTTTATTAAATTTTTCATTTGAGAACGCACTGTACACTGGCAAAGTTAAGTTAGGGCTTGGAAAAATACTAAGTGAGGTGTACGATTTATTTGTGAAGGTGTGTGGGTGTCCTGTGTTCAGAACAGATCAGTAAAAAAAGATTCAAACTTGCTGTGGTCAATAACACCGGAAATAATGACATGAATGGAATAGTGTAATAACACTCCCAAATGATGCCTTCTACAAAAAGGTGAGAAAATATAAGTGAACCTAAAACCTGATGACTATGGCTAGACCACTAGTTAAGGGGCATGACCAATAAAAAAGCTTTCTATCAATGGACCTATGGAGGTAGCAAAATATTTAAAAGAAAAAGAAAAGGAAACTAACAACTGGACCCCTACTGGTCTGCAACCAGTGTACAACTGCTAGTCTCCAGACTTCCTGTTCTAGATGAAGTTGTCACAAAGAGTAATGCCGGGGTCACATTAGTGTATGGCATCTGATGATTCTCTCTTGGGAGACCACTGGATGCGATATGCTAATGACCCTCGGCTTCAGCTCTGCTGTAAGTGTGAGCCGAGTGTCAGTGCTCTGTGCTTCGATTCCCTCTCATGACAGGATCGGAGCACAAAGTAAATTCTCCATCTCTTCTGCTGTCAGCGGGAATCGCACTGCACTCGAGTGATATCCATGTGCAGTCCGATGTTTCACACGCACCCATAGACATATGGATGAGTGCAATCCGATTCTCGGGTGCAACAGCAGCATGCTGCGATTGTTTTCGCATGCCGCGATTGTTTTCGCATGCCGCGATTGTTTTCGCATGCCGATTAGGCATGAGAACATAATCTCAGATGTGAGCTGCACCATAAAGATTGGGGAGAGTGCAATCTGATTTTTTTTTTTTAATTGAATTGCACTTGTCCAATTCCACCACAAATGGGAATGAGCTCCAATGATAAGATTCCCCTGTGTAAGGGCCCCGTCACACATAGCGACACACCAGCGATCCCGACAACGACATGCACTTGTCAGGATCGCTGGTGTGTCGCTACATGATCGCTGCTGAGCTGCCAAACAGGCAGAGATCAGGACAGCGACACTGCGGGTAACGTCGCTTAGTTACCCGCAGTGTACGTTGGATACCAGCCCGCTGGTGCAGGGAGCTGATAACCAAGGTACACATTGGGTTTCCAGACGCTGCACGGCACCTGGAAACCCGATGTGTACCTTGGTTACCAGCTCCCCTGCAGCAGCGCGCTGGCATCCAACGTACACATCGTGTTTCCAGGTGCCACCCGGCACCAGGAAACCCAATGTGTACCTTGGTTACTAGCTGATCGCTGGTCTCCTACCTGCCACACGCAGCGATGCGTGCCTGCCAGCAGGAGACCAACGATCAAAAAAATGTCCAGGACATTCAGCCACGATCAGCGATACCCAGCAGGGGGGCTGACTGTCGCTGAATGTCACACACAGCGATATCGCTGGGGAGATCGCTGTTGCGTCATAAAACTAGTGACTCAGCAGCGATCTCGCTAGCGAGATCGCTGTGTGTGACGGGGGCTTAACTACCCTTATCTCACTCCTCTGTGATATCTTCCAACAGACCTTTACCCTCCCAATAATATCAGCAAGGACTCCTCCAGCCTCTACACTTTCACTGAGATACAGTTGTGTGAAAGTGTTCGCCTCCTTTCTGATTTCCTATTCTTTTGCATGTTTGTCACACTTAAACGTTTTCAGATCACCAAACAAATTGAACCCTTTTGCGCAGAGCAGGTTTTCGCCTTCATAACCAGGCCAATTTTTTCTATTCTGGGTAGTGTCACTTTATAAGGTAATAACTTTGGAATGCTTCAACGTGTCCCAGTGATTCTCAGATTGTTTTTTCATGACATTATATTTCATGATAGTGGTAAAATTAGTTTGATATAACTTGCATTTAATTGTGAAAATATCGGAAATTTGGTGAAAATCTTTAAAATCTCGCAATTTTCAAACATTTAATTTATTTTTATGCCCTTAAACCAGAGTTATGTCACACAAAATACTTAATAAATAACATTTCTCACATGTTTACTTCACATAAGCACAATTTTTGAAACATTTTTTTTTTGTCACGAAGTTAGAAGGGTTAAAAGTTGACCAACAATTTCACTAAAATGTCGCTTTGACCCCAAGTTTGCAATTTTCATAAGGTGTAATAGGAGAAAACGAACAATACAATTTGTTACGTAATTTCTCCTGAGTACATCAATACTCCATAAGTGGTCGAAAACTACTTTTCAGGCATTGTGCAAAGCTCAGAAGGGAAGGAGAGCCATACTACAGAGTAGATTTTACTGCACTGGTTTGAGGGTGCCAGAGCCCCTGGGATTCAAAAGCAGCAGAAATCCCCATAAGTGACTCCATTTTACAAACTACACCTTTCAATGAATTCATCTACTAGTGCAGTGATCATAATGACGCCAAAAATGTGTCACAGAATTTTATACCATTGGGAAGTGAAGAAAAAATTACATTTTTACCACAAACAGTTTTAGTCCAGATTTTACATTTTCACAAGGGAAAACAGGTAAAAATGTTGTCAAAATGTGTCAATACCCCATATGTGGCTGTACAGTACTGATTAGCCACAAGAAGACACTCGGGAGGGCCAGATAATTATTTGAATCATGGAGAACAAATTATTGTAGAATAGTTTGCAAACTCCATATACAGAGTCTCTAAGTGTCAGAAAAGCAGAATCTCTCCGCAAGTGACCCCATTTTGGAAATTACACTTCTCTGGGAATTTATCTATGGCTGAAGTGATGATTTTTACTCCATAAGTGTTTTTCAGAAACAAGCAGCAGTGAATGTTGCCAAGCAAAAATTGCAAACTGCCGTTGTAGTGATCAGTACACTGCAGTGACTAGTACATTATGCATTGCCCAGTTCATGCTTCTGGAGACACGCACCTGTAAATTAGGCAGGCTCTCATTGCTACAGAAATGCCAAACATGTGGATGCTAAATGTGGTTTAGGTACACTGTGGGGCTCAGAAGAAAGGGGGGCATTTGGATTTGGGAGTGCAGAGTTTGTTGGATTTCTTTTAGGGGGCGAGGAGCAATAGCGTTTTTACAGAGCCTTTGTACTACCAGTAACGTGGAAGCCACTTATATTTCCGTTAACAGGTGACAGACCTGAGTGGTGACTTCCTTTTTTCTTTTGGATTGAGTTGAAGCGTTTATTGGGAGCATTTTACATAACAATTGGGATCACATTTATCCGGCGCTCTACGCTGAGCACTTACTTTGGAGTTTCCATTTTAATCTCCGAGTGACGTGATTCAGGCTGTGGCAGACCACTCTTTTATACTCGACTAAAAAGACTGATACTGCCGGATCACAGGTCAGGCAGCGTCCACAGTGCCTCAATATAAGGGATCTTGCGCCGGGGTTTCATCTGATTCAGATTTACATGGAAACACTGGTGTAAGAGCTCAATGTAGAGCGCAGGATATATGTGAGCTGAGTCTTGCTGTGAACTTTGGGATACAGAATGAACAAATCAACAGCAGGTGAATAATTTGTTTTATCAATTATTTACACCGTTCCTCGTGCGGTACAAGCGATTAGACGACTTTATTCTTCGGGTCGGTGCGATTACAGCAATACCACATTTATATTGGGTTTTTATGTTTGCCTGCTGTCATACACTAAAAATGCTTTTTTTCTTCTTTTTACAAAAACTATTTTGTTATCGCCATATTTAGATAGATGAAATCTGGAAAAATTATAGCTAACAGTCATGTGTTTTAGTGTGTTTTTTGCGGGACAAGTTGACGTTTTTATTGGTACCATTTTTGGTCGCATAACATTTTTTGATCGCTTTCTAGTCAGATTTTTGGGAAGCAGAATTAACACAAACCAGCAATTCAGGAATAGTTTTTTAGGGTTTTTTTTCTCGCTGTTCCCCGTATGGTAAAAAGGCAACATTCTTCAGGTCAGTAAGATTACAACGATACCACATTGATATTTTTTTTGTGTTTTGCCGCTTTTACACAATACAAAACTATTTTATAGAAAAAAGAATTGTTTTTGCATCGGTTGATTCTAAGAGCTATAACTTTTTTATTTTTCCTCTGATTGAGCTGTGTGGCCAAGATGACATTTTCATTGGTATAATTTTTATTTCTATTTGACTTTTTGATTGCATTTTATTCCACTTTTTGTTCGACTGTATGATGAAGAAGCAAAGTTTTTTGCTCATTTTTTTTATGGTGTGCACTGAAGAGGTTAACTAGCATGACCATTTTATAGGTTGGGTAATTCTGGACGCAGTGATACCAAATATGTGCACTTTTTTGTCTTTTGAGTCTTTTACAACCACGAGTAATTTTGGTCCACTCATAATTGCAGAATTGTTGCAATTCAGGCAGATTGGAGTATTCCTGAGCGTGAACTGCCTTTTTAAGGTCATGCCACAGCATCTCAATCGGATTAAGGTAAGGACTTTGACTAGGCCTATCCAACGTCGTGATTTTGTTTTTCTTAAGCCATTCAGAAGTGGACTTCAGAACTGAACAGATGGCTGGACGTACTCCTTCAGGACTTTTTGATAGACCGCTGAATTCATGGTTCCATTTATCACAGCAAGTCTTCCAGGTCCCGAAACAGCCTCAAATCATCACACTACCAACATTCTATTTTACTGTGGGTATGATGTTCCTTTTCTGAAATGCTATGTTACTTCTACACCAGATGTAACAGGACATACACCTTCCCAAAAAGTTCAACTTTTGTCTCGTCAATCCAGAGTATTCTCCCAAAAGTCTTGGGGATCATCAAGATGTTTTCTGGCATAACTGAAACAAGGTTTTATGTCCTTATTGCTCAGCAGTGGTTTTCGTCTTGGAACTTTGCTTAGAAGGCCATTTTTGCCCAGTCTCTTTCTTATGATGGAGTCATAAACATTGAACTCAACTGAGGCAAGAGAGGCCTGCAGATCTTTGGATGTTGTTGAGGGGGCTTTAGTGACCTCTTGGATGAGTCATAGCTTGGGGTAATTTTGGTTGGCCACTCCTGGGAAGGTTCACTACTGTTCCATATTTTTGCCATTTGTGGTTTACTGGAGTCACAAAGCTTGAGAAATGGCTTTATAACCTCTACCAGACTGATCTCAATTACTTTGAGTCTCATTTGTTTCAGAATTTATTTGGATTGCGGCATGATGTCTAGCTTTTGAGGATCTTTTGGTTTACTTCATTTTGTCAGGCAGGTCCAGTTTAAGTGATTTCTTGATTGAGAACAGATGTGGCAGTAATAAGGCCTGGGTGTTGCTAAGGAATTTGAACTCAGATTTCCAAAGATGTGATAAACCACGGTTAATTTATGTTTTAAACAAGGGTGGCAATCACTTTTTCACAAAGTGCCCTGTAGGTTTGGATTTCTTTTTCCCTTAATAAAGACCTTCATTTATAAACTGCATTTTGTCTTTACTTGTGTTATCTATATTTAATTTCTTTTGACCTGAATCCCTTAAGTGTGACAAACATGCAAAAGAATTGGAAATCAGGAAGGGGCAAACACTTTTTCACACCACTGTATATGCATATTAAACACACATCACTATTATAGCATCATCTATAATATACCATAAATGTCTGGGAATGAAAGTAATTTTTTTTTTAACTAAGTAAAAGACTGAGTACAAACGTCACCAATAACCCCTTCACAAATGTAAGTGCCACTGTATATCTTGGGCTGGGGTGACTGTATGTGGAGGAGGCTTAGGAAAGGAGCTCCCACCACATCTTCCAGATGTCAGCTATATTACATAGCTGGCATCTAACAGCTGTTATCTAGTCACGACTTTTTAACCATTTAGATGCCGCAGTCAATATTTGACAGTGGTATTTAAATGGAGTCACTCACTATGAGCTCTCTCCACAAGCAACAGATACCAGTAGTAGTAATTTGTGCATCTGTGTATCAACCACAGCGGATAACCATTTAAATGCAGCGGTCAATCTCAGACAGTGGTATTTAAATGGAACAACCGCCGATGCTCACGAGTACTGGCCTCTCTTGATGGGTTACCATGACAACTGTGGGCCTGCTGAAGATCCCATCACTACCATTTTGGTACTCCTCTGAAGATTTGCTATATTTTGTGCTTCAAAGGAAACCATGATTTACAGGTGCTTCTCACAAAATTAGAATATCATCAAAAACTAAATTTACTTCAGTTCTTCAATACAAAAAGTGAAACTCATTATATAGTCATTATGATATAGGAAAGATGTGTATCTTCGTACCGTGTTAGCCAGTAGATAGAAAAATATTTAGACTTGAAAGTCCTCAGTGGTTGATACCTTTTAATGGCTAACTGAAAAGATGGTAAATTGCAAGCTTGTCTTACCTATTGCATTATTCCTGTGTCCTTTTGTGTATATAAATATGTGATTCTTCAGCTTTTGTTTTAGTTTTTGCCTGATGAAGAGACCTGCGTAGTCTCGAAAGCTTGCAATTTGTTACCATCTTTTCAGTTAGCCATTAAAAGGTATCAACCACTGAGGACTCTCAAGTCTAAATATTTTTCTATATAGTCATTACAAACACAGTGATCTATTTCAAGTGTTTATTTCTGTTATTGTTGATGATTATGGCTTACAGCCAATGAAAACCTAAAAGTCATTATCTCAGTATATTAGAATATTTAACAAAAAACACCTGCAAAGGCTTCCTAAGCATTTAAAAAGGTCCCTTAGTCTGTTTCAGTAGGCTCCACAATCATGGGGAAGACTGCCAACTTGACAGATGTTCAGAAGACAGTCATTGACGCACTCCACAAGGACGATAAGCAAAAAAAGATCATTGCTAAAGAAGCTGGCTGTTCCCAAAGTGCTTTATCCAAGCATATTAATAGAAAGTTGAGTGGAAAGAAAAACTGTGGTAGAAAAAGGTACACAAGCAACCAGGATAACCACAGCCTTGAAACGATTGTTAAGAAAAGGCCAAAGATTTGTGGGAGATTCAAAAGGAGTGGACTGTTGCTGGAGTCATTGCTTCTAGAGCCACCACACACAGACGTATCCAGGACATGAGCTACAAGTGTCGCATTCCTTGTGTCAAGCCACTCATGACCAAAAGACAATGCCAGAAGCTTATTAACTGGGCCAAGGAGAAAAAGAACTTGACTGTTGCTCAGTGGGCCATGGTGTTGTTTTCAGATGAAAGCAAATTTTGCATTTCATTTGGAAATCAAGGTCCCAGAGTCTGAAGGAAGAGTGGAGAGGCCACAATCCAATCTGCTTGAGGTCTAGTGTGAAGTTTCCACAATCAGTGATGGTTTGGGAGAGTCATGTCATCTGCTGGTGTAGGTCCACTGTTTTATCAAAACCAAAGTCAGCGCAGCCGTCTACAAGGAGATTTTAGAGCACTTCATGCTTCCCTCTGCCAACAAGCTTTTTGGAGATGGAAATTTCATTCTCCAGCAGGACTTGCCACCTGTCCACACCAAAAGTACCAATACCTTGTTTAAAAACAACAGTATCACTGTGCTTGATTGTCCAACAAACTCGCCTGACCTTAACCCAATAGAGAATCTAAAGGGTATTGTCAAAAGGAAGATGAGAGACACCAGACCCAACAATGCAGATGAGCTGAAGGCTGCTATTAAAGCCACCTGGGCTTCCATAACACCTCAGCAGTGCCACAGGCTGATTGCCTCCATGCCACACGGCATTGATGCAGGAACTGATGCAAAAGGAGCCCTGACCAAGTGTTGAGTGCATTTACTGAACATACATTTCAGTAGGCCAACATTTCGGATTTTAAAATAATTTTTCAAGCTGGTGTTATAAAGTACCGTATATACTTGAGTATAAGCCGACCGAGCATAAGCCGAGGCACCTAATTTTTCCACAAAAAACTGGGAAAAATTATTGACTCGAGTATAAGCCTAG
>VIAB01006184.1:54177-65204 GCA_009801035.1 Oophaga pumilio
TTTAGTCTTTGCCTGATCAAGAGACCTGCGTAGTCTCGAAAGCTCATATATACATACACATTCAAATCACCCATTTCCCCCAATAAGAAATACAAATTTTGTCATGTCTATAAGTCTGATCAAAACATAAAAATAACAAAATTGGTAAACGCCATAAAGAGAAAAAAGTATAACCTCAAACTCCAAACATTTTTTCAGTCATCAAAACTCCCTAAAAAAACTACAGTAAAAAACGATCAAATCGTCATGTTCACCTCAAAATGGCATCACTGAAAATTCCAGCGTTCTTCACAAAAAAAAAAGCCTTCACATAGTTCCTTTCAAGGAAAATAAAAGTGTTCTTACAAACTTCTCCATTTTTTTCACATCTTAAAAATTATGACAATTGTTAGAACATCTAAACTTGATAAGCAGAGTAAGCGATTTCCTAATGAACATTGCATTACTAAAAATACCCTAAGTTACAACAAGTTCCTCATAGTTATGCAATATTACTAGAAATGCCTGTACACATTTGAATAATATACTGTATATGCAAGGGTATTCCAAGCACAGGCTTAAACAAAACACAGATGTGGGTGCTCCTTCTCGGACGTGCATTATGGAAAGAAGAAAGGGGATGCCAAATTTCAATCAAATAGTGTTTAAGTTTCGAACTCTGTATCTAAATATATAAATCTTAAGTTTAACTCCTTCCTTCCAGAAAAACATATGTAAATACTGATGTGGAGTAATTTACTACATCACAAATTACATGTACGTCCCAGGCATGGCACAGTAGCTGTACTTATGGCGGTAGTAGCCAGCTATAATATTCAGCTGAGCTCTCACTGAACCGGAGTTAGCTCTGACTATCTTCTTCGCTACCAGTCTGCAATTGAGCAACTATCTACCACTTCGAAGCTCAATCCGACAATTCCTGGCATTACTGCACTCTCAGCTCTGCTGTCAACTTATGTTCAAAAGTTTGCCTCTGCTATCCTGATGCTGTCCACATTTGCCTTTGGTATTATACCTGTAACAGGCTCTCTGCAAAAAAGTTACCAGTTTGCCTATACATCTCAGCAATTCCTTCCTGTAACCGCCATCCTGCAACAAGAAACCAGTTGCCCACACATCTCGGCAATTTTTACACTGTTTGCACTCTGGGCTCAGCTGTATCCAGTGCCCCCATCTCCGCTTTTCCATTTGTCATCCTGTATAGTTTGTTGTACTAATCTTCGATGTTTCACGTGCTGTCCAACAAGTCCAGCTCCTCTGCATCATCGCCTCTGGTCCGTGCTGCCTATACAGACCTATGGCTTAAAGAATCTCTCTCAATGGATTTATTGCATGATATAGCTGTCCTACATATATTTTTTGCAAACAATATTAGTATTAACATCACGGTCTCATTGTCAGAAAGGGGTTCTTTAGCAGAAGCAGTATTATACTGTTCTATAATCCTGCTATTCCAGAAAAATGTATTATATAAAAAGTGTTTATTTTTTTTCATACAAATTAAGTTACAGGTGAATGTCACCTTCTTGCTAGAATTGTTTGATGTGTGCAATTCCCATTCTTTTATTTTGCTTACTTATATAGCATATACATATTCTGCAGCAGTCTACAGCATTATCATCGCTGGCCATAAGGGCTTACAATCTAAATTTCAAGTCAGTATGTCTTTGGAGTTTGGGAGGAAACCGCCTGAAACACGGGGAGAACATATAACCACTGAGCCATGATGCTTCCCCAGAGAGACATACGTCTGTTGTCAGAAAGAAGGGAACCCACTAATTGAATGAAAAGATGGCAAAGCATATTCCAGCTTGAAATCGCATACTTTTATATGGTCACATATTGCCTTGATCACTTTTAGTATTCTCAGAACAGATGTAGATCAATGATTTCTAGTAGTGTGCATATTGTCAGAACTCGCCTTTAGTTTTAGAAGAAATCATTAAGAGTGCGGGCATTTTTAGATGGCTAATCTCATACTTTTGTTAAAGTGCTGACACAAGAGTAAACATTCTCCACAAGAATGTATCACAAATATTCATTCACCAGTAATGTGCTGAGAAAATCTCAACAGCGAGTTATTAATAATCTTGGAGAGGTCTGCCTATTTTCTCCCCATGGGTACATTAACATTTCAATGAAAACCACATTTAAATCAAAATACTCTAACAAGCACTTCAAGGCTTTCATCATTGAATATTATTGAAATCATGAAATATGCACTCTCACTGAATGAAAAAAGTCTTACCAAATGAAAATGTTTTTTTTCGTGATTTTTAGACTTACAGTTGAACAAAATTTATCTTTGTGAACGCATTGACACTAAAATATACCCTTATATAAATCTTAACTGAATTGCCACCTTTATCGTCATATAGCCTTTATGTCCAATATTGTGTGCTGACTAACTCCTTAATAAAACTATCTGATACTGAACTCCAAATGCCCTGAACTGACATGGATTTACACATGCAGGCCACATGCAGTTTCTACTAGGGGGAGCTTAAGCGCCTACTGCCTTATTATTGAGGTTAATGTACCACCAGTATTAAGTAGGCTCCCTCAAGTTGTCAGTTGTAAGATGAAACACTTGACTTTATGATACAGTATAGGGCATCTGTCCATCATGCATATTCACTACCTTCATACATTAAGCTTACGTTGAGAACTATGGAAATAAGCAACTTACATGTGAAGCAGTAAGGTTTTTCGACTCCACTGTGTCATCAAGTCCATCTTCGACATCTGGATAATCAACAGACATCTGATGACAAAGAGATATGGGAGACGATGCTTCACTTTGAGGAAGCACAGCATTCTGAAGACCTTCATCTCGTTTTTCCTCATGACTCTCTGGCTTGCAAATAGTCGATGTAGTCAATGCAGTCATCTTGGTGATCAAAGCTTTTGGAAGAATATCCATTGAATTAGCTTGAGGAAAAGAATGTGCAACTCGACAGTCTTCATCAGTGCTAGATGCTTCTTGCTGGCTGTTTCGGAAAGGGTAATGCTGAGGACTCGCGGTTACAGACGGCGTTGCAGAAAGAACAGACTCTGCTTGACTGTCTTCATCCTCATCGTCATTATCATTGTCGTCATCTTCTGCCCCATCTGAATCATCACCATCAAATCCTGATCGTTCCCCACTATACCTTTGCCTCTCACCTGCACAATGGTAGAAGAAAGAAGTTTACAATTACTTTGGAGGCACTCACAAGTTCATAATGTACCAGTGTGTGGTGTCAAGACAAAACAAATAGAATGGTATATAGGTGACAAAATTGAACTTATTTTTTTAATTCTTCATTCCCTTTTTTTTAGGAACACTGGTTCCAGTTGCTTTTTGTTTATTAGTGACAGAAAAGAGAATAAAAAAAAAAGAAAAATCTTTTATGCAATTTAACACAATAGCAACAGTTGAAGAATTTTGCGATGAAGTAAACCGATACCTGACAACCCAGATCAACAGTGGTAAGTGGACCCTCATTCCAACTCTAGATTAACAGTCAATGTGAGGAGATCTATTGCACAGTAGCGGAAGCAATGCTTGCTGGAATGTACTACATTTCACTGCACTTTTCCATCAGCAAAATCACGTTACACAAACAAAACATGGCCAATTATGCGCACACCAGCAAGCAGAATGAAGATGGATAGATTGCTGGCAATTCATCATTCTTTGCCCATGTTGTCAATTTAGTAATACAAACATATAATTACTGTCTTATGCAAGGATATCACATTGTCTACTTATCAAGAAACTGCCTTTTTTTGTTTAAATCAAGTAATAATCGCTTATACTACAAGGACCACAGTGACAGAGAAATATATTGTAAAATAACAATATATAGAAGCGGCCTTTTCCGTGGCAATAAAGCAGAACATGAGCACACTAGATCTCTTCCCAATCACACGTTTAGAACTTGGGCTTTACAGAATGAGACTGGACGACAGGACTTTAAAACACCGCAGACAAAAAGAAATTTTTAGAAGCTACAGAGAGGCTTGCTTCTCCAGCTAAGAGACCATTTTTGTATTGTAATTTCTATTTTGAGAACCTTCAACCAAAGGTTTAATTATCGTTGTAAAAGGATGTGGTCGATGATGGGAAGCGTAGACTTGTCCCACCGACAATATGAAAAGGACAGATGGAAACACTAACGTATTTATTACTACTATGCAATTGATGTATAATGGGAAAAATGCTTGAAAAATGATTTGAAGCAACATTGGGCCAAAATTGATTTGGTTAATTCTTAAAGAGCTTCAGCATTTTTGTAGCAAAATCAATCATAAATGCCCCCCAATTTTACCTCTGTGCTGTGATTCAAGGTCCCCTGCTGCCCATGGATCATCAGCATAATTACTGGACAGCGGTAACCACTACTTCTTTAGCACTCAAGATGGTGCTGGTCACACACTCAAAATCTCTGCCATCTGTGCCAAACACTTTCAGCTCCTGGACATTACTGGACAGAGCTGGCAAGGTCAAGTGGGTAAGTAAATGTCAGACTGATGTCCGATGTTTTAATCGGAGAGCACTTGAACCCATACAGTCTAAGATCCAGTCACACAATCATGACCATAACGGATCTGAGAACGAGATACATGAAACTCAGAACACTATATCGCATCAAAAATTGAGGATCAAATTAAGGACGTACAGATATGTGCAGTGAAACGTCATATGTACATTTATGGTAATACAAAAATAATTTATGACCAGTAAGAAGCTGTGATAGCTTCAATATGACAGGGTGAATGTAGAACCATTACCTGTGCAGACACCATGCTATACAGTCACATACCACATACATTCACTTGATCAGTGGCCTAATCAAGACACGTATAGATAAAAAAGGAAGCCACAAGATCTATCGACTGTATTTATAAAAATAACAGAAGATTTAAGTTCTCATTTCCATGATCCCTAGCTACCTGGTCAAGATATGTCTATGAAATGACACTGAACAAATAGCCTGTGACAAATCCTGACCTCCCAATTGCTCCTGTTCCCCTGAAGCAGCACAGCTGCCTATGTTTGTGGACAAAACTAATCTTGCAAAATAATTTCCTCTTTGATCCACAGCACTGAGTAAAACTAAATAGGCCTTTGGTTCTGGGTGAGTGGCAGCAGACAGTTGCTCAGTGCACATCCCTTTCAAGTCAGCTTTTTAAATTGTACATCCTCCTTGTCATCCAAGGCATCAACCTCACAAGGAAAGAACTTGCTTCCTTCAGTGAATCAAGCATGAAAAGTTAAACATAAGAAACAAGTCACTCTACCTCTTTATATCACTTATCACTTTGCATCGTGCAAACCCATTTCTCATGCTGCACTAGGTAACAATAAAAAGGACACTTTCAGCTAGGTGAACTAAAGACAAACAAATGACTTCAAACCTGTAACATCACATCACAGACAAACTGTTCATTCAATGACCTGGGAAGAATGATAAGAGTTTTTCTTCCCATGCAAACAATAGAGAGATATTAACATCAGTCTATCAGTCTACGGATGTCTCATCATCTGTCAAACAATCCAGTGTGCACTTTTGTTAGTAACTCAGGAGATTATTATATTTATATGTATAGCACACACATACATATGCACTCCTCAATATTGAAATTGCAACACCAAGAAGGAAAAAAGTAATGGAATGCTGGAACTTACAAAATAAAAACACATATTAAAGATTAGTAAACAAAGAAAAAAAATGGAAAATGTTCAAAACATTTCAATTTATTCAGTATCAATTATGGCCTCTACATGCAGAAATCCCCACACTTACAAGCTTTGGCTGCTAACAATGAGGTTATTAATGGTTGTTTGAGAAAGGTTCTGCCACGCTGAATGCACTTGAGGACGCAAATCATCAAGATCCACTGCTGGTAGCTCTATTTGCAATTGCCAACCAATGACGTCCCAGATGTGCTCGATGGGAGCTGCTGTAGGCCTTAGTGGCATGTTTAAGCCAAGCATGCTGCTCACAGTACCAAGTACAACATGCGGCCTGACGCTGTTCCTTTTTAAAACGGCCCCTAAGGCTGCGGTTCCACGGTCCGGAACCACAGCGCTTTGGACGGAGTGGAAATTCCGCACCGCCCCCTTTTGTACGTGCGCTCTTTCCGGATGTGTTCAGGACACCTCCGGAACACATCCGGAAAGTTCGCAGGGCTGCATAGCCCTGTGTTATTTCCCTTGCGGCGACGCATGTCCGGAAACGCAGGTCTTCCGCCTGCGTGTTTTACAGAATAGTGGAGACAGGATTTCTTGAAATCCCCTCCACTATGCTGTAATATCTGGACGCTGCGTGTTTGATGCTGCGCCAACGCACAGCGTCAAACACGCAGCAATTCCGGACTGTTTCCTGATAGTGGAAACATACCCTTAGCGCATTATGGAGAAATGGCCGTACTATCGGTTCCATTATTGATCCATTCTATACAGTAAGTGAAACTGGACATCACATACCAAGCCTATTAGAAGGCATTTGCATGGCACTGGACTACAAGCTAATCGTTCCGCTATTGGGGTTCCATTATCCAAATGCCACTGCTTTAAAAAGCCTCTCATGGTGCACAGCAAGGCAGCAATGGAAAGTAAGCTGGCATGGAGATCTATACTCTATAGTGAGGAGTCCTGCTTTTATCTTGATCGCAATGATAGCTGGAAATTGGTCTGGAAACCATGTGGGCAACACCATGAAGAGTCCTTCATGATGGAATCTCACACAAGTCCTACTTCTGGGATTATAATGTTGGGTGGCAAAATGTACAGTAGTTGGATCCCTCTAGTCTTCATTCCAGGTACACTAACAACTTGGCATAGCATTAATTTGGTGGTGTAACCAGTGTTAATGCCACTTCTCTTAAGTGTCCTAGAAGCAGTTTCTCAACATGACAATGCAGATTGTTGCCTGTGCTACTGTGAAAGCCTGAATTGCCTAATCGTGCCACTATATCATGCAGCATCTCTGGATTTTAATGCCATTGAGCACATCTGGGAAGTCATTGGTTGCAAAGAAAGCTGTCAGTAGCGGATCTTGACGATTTGCGTCCGCAAGTGCTCTCAGCATGGCAGAAGATTCCTCACTCTTCTAGGATTGCTACTTCCATTAAGTGGTACTAGAGTCTCTGCTCTATTACAATCTGAAGAGGCCATTTGCATATTTAATTTCCCGTAGGAGCACTGCATGGCTTGTTAGTCTTGCATACCAACTTCGCATGCTCAACAAGGAAAATGTTATCTGGTAGATCCCCTGTCAAAGGCCTCTCACTCAGTCAACTAGTTCTCTTGCTTTGCACTGATGAGGGGTAAGCATCCTGAAACATGTGTCTGCAAATGTAGATTCTGGTTTCGATTTATACCCCAAGTCATGGGACAAGGCTCTTTAAAGGGTTGATAACTTTCAGAATTGCTACTTCAAATAGGTTGCATTACAGTTCTTGCTCTCTTGCTTTGTGAATAGTTTATTTGCACATCTAACCCCTTAACGACCAATGATGGATCTAGTCGTCATCGGACGCCTCCTCCTGTTTGGTGCGGGCTCCGGCGATGAGCCCGCTCTTTTTCCGGCACATGATAGCAGATCTGGTCAGCTGACATGTGCTGCTAACAGCCGCAGGAGGAATCGCGATCCTCCCACGGCTGTTAACCCTTTAAATGCTGCTGTCAAACACTGACAGTGGCATTTAACATGCATTTCCGGTAATCGCGCCAGAAACCCGCCCATCGGTGACCCCCGCAGGTCACTGATGGGTTGGCATGACAACTCCGGTCAGGGCTCATAGCAAGTGAGGTATTCTGCTACATGCAGGCGATCTGATCATCGCCTGCATGTAGCAGAGCCGATCGGGTTATGGCAGCTTCTAGTCTCCGATGGAGACTATTGAAGAATGACAAAAGTGAAAAAAGGGCTTTTAAAAATATATAAAAAAAATATATATAAAAGTACAAATCACCCCTCTTTCGCCGCATTCAAAACAAAACATGAAAAAAAACAAAAAAAAAACAAAACAGACATACACATTTGATATCACCGCTTTCAAAATCACCCAATCAAATAGAAAAAAAATAAATAAATTAACCTGATCGCTAAACAGAGCAGCGAGAAAATAGTCAAAATGCCTGAATTACGGTTTTTCTTTTGGTCGCTGCGACATTGCATTAAAATGCAATAACAGGCGATTAAAAGATCGTATATGCACCAAAATGGTATAATTAAAAAACGTCAGCTCGGCATGCAAGAAATAAGCCCTCATCCCAACCAGAGATCACGAAAAATGGAGACGCTACGGGTATTGGAAAATGGCACAATTTTTTTTTTTTTTTACAAAGTTTGGAATTTTTTTTCACCACTTTGATAAAAAAAGAACTTAGACATGTTTAGTGTCTATGAACTCATAATGACCTGGAGAATCATAATGGCAGGTCAGTTTTAGCATTTAGTGAACCTAGTAAAAAAAGCAAAAACAAAACACTGGAATTGCGCTTTTTTTGCAATTTCACCGCACTTGGAATTTTTTTTCCCGTTTTCCAGGACACGATATGTTAAAACCAATGGTGTCGTTCAAAAGTACAACTAGCCTTGCAAAAAAGAGCCCTCATATGGCCATATTGACGGAAAAATAAAGTTATGGCTCTGGGAAGAAGGGTAGCAAAAAAACAAAAACGCAAAACCAAAAATATCTCCAGTCATGAAGGGGTTAAAAGAAACTTGTTATAAAGTTCGATATGAGGAGACTTATCATTCCCTATACTTGCATAATAACCTTCCAACTAAAACAAATAAAAAGCATCCCGATGGTATAATATATGTTAAAAATATTAAAATGAAAAGGCTGAAGTATAAGACAGAGAAATAAGTGGGTTAAGGAGGAATAATTACTTTCTCAGCTTTACTATCTCCAAATATTTTGTGTTTGTTTTTACTTCTATAAGCAAGGAAAAGTGTTAATCTTTTGTGTTGTCTGGGTTGCCATTTTTGCCCCTGTGCAAACTAACCTCTATTATTTCTTTGCTTTTAACTGATTCAGCTTCAGTGACCTAACACCCCTCTTTAGCAAACAGTGCCATGACCTCTGACCCATACAAGCCCAAATAGTACTAATTACGGCTTAATCTCCTTGAACTCACAGCACATTCAGAGGTGAAATACCTCTCGCCAATGACAATGGCAGAGTGACATTTGGTCTACTTCCATGTTTACGATAAAATAACAAAAACCACTGCTCCAAAAATGAGTATTTGGAACCTCAGGAGTTAGACAGTTTGTATAAACCACATAAGACTGTAGGTTTTGCAGTGGGGATCCTTGCAATAATGAAAATATTAGGCACACATTGTACAGACAGTCACCCAATATCTAAGGCCATGTTGACATGTCCAATAATTAGAAAGGATCTACCAAAGAATTGTTTAAAAAAAAAGGTTGTGCTGACAACTTTTTAATCCAATATTCATAAACTGATCTCTACTGGATCTGTTTATTTAATTCTGGAATCAAAGGTCAACGGATCTGTTACTGCGGCATCAGTAGTCATCTATTCCTAACAAATGTGGCAAGCAAAGGTTTACAGTATATCACAAAAGTGAGTAGAGCCCTCACATTTTTGTAAATATTTTATTATACTTTTTCATGGGACAACACTGAAGATATGACACTTTGCGGAGGATTTCGGACGTATTCCCCGACTGGGACACAGAATGCAATGTGAAAGCAGTATGGAAACAATGCTGTAATGTCAACTGATCTAATCAGTCATTTGGGAAACAAGGGTGGATAGGGTTTAAAAATAAAACGGTCACCAAGTCAAAAATGGCCAGTTTTTGTTATGAATGATATGCCTTAATGCTTGAGAAGTAGATTGTTTTCTCTAAAGTTTTGAAAGCCTGATATGTCTTTTTCTAGTTTTCTTCTCTTGAAGGATTACTACTTCCAATACATGCCACTAAATCTCAAGTTCCCTTCCTCTCTGAATAATAATCTTAAATAATCTTTATTTTTATATAGCGCTAACAGATTCCGCAGCGCTTTACAGTTTTGCCACATTATCGTCGCTGTCCCCGATGGGGCTCACAATCTAGATTCCCTATCAGTATGTTTTTTTGGAGTGTGGGAGGAAACCCACGCAAACATGGGGAGAACATACAAACTCTGAAGAGACAATTTGCATATCTAGCCTTTTTTTGGAAATTTCTTGAACTCTTTTCATACACTTTTTTTCAGGCAACTGTTTTATTTTTTATTTTTTTTTTAACAGCCTTTCTGGGCGTTTTATTGCTGCCATTTTCCAGACTGATTTTAAATCTATTCAACAATGGAGAAAATAATGGAGACTTTTTTAAAAATGAACACTGACAAAACGTCAGGCATCGTTCTAACCTTCCTACTGACTCCTATTGTAAAGCTTTGAGCGTCTTCCAAGTGAAAATCTGATTCATGAATAGCTGTCTCACTTCTAGTAAACGATTGCCGTTTTTTTTGGAAACTTGAAGCGGTTAACAATGCCCAAAAGTTTTGTTCACATTTAGATGAATTACAAGATTCTTTTTAGCATTTTGTGAGTGCTTTTTCAGGCAGATTGCAGAAGACTCGCACCAAACCGGCCAGGAAAAAACCATTGTGTGAACATACTCTTGTAATGCAAGGGCTTGTTAGGATATCCCTAGAGAAAATTATGAAAGATATGAATAAATAGACTTGTGTAAAGGTGTAATAAAGAAATAATGAAAGGTTTTATACTTTGCTACATAGCACCATATTTTGACTTTTTTTGAAAGATGTTTTTTTTTAGTATTATACTAAATTTTTCCTCAAGACACGGTTTGAGCCTTCTGACATTTCCACACTAATTTTACCACTTATATCAGTAGCGTAGCTACCGGACGGGGGGGTGGGGGGAGCAGAGGGAGCGGTGACCCCGGGCCCCGAGCTCGGAGGGGGCCCACCCGGAGCTACGCCACTGTAACTGTATCGACGTGCACAGCGCGCTGATACAGTTACACTGCGGCAGAGCAGGGA
>VIAB01006184.1:77278-91645 GCA_009801035.1 Oophaga pumilio
TACACCCCAGCAGCCGCATATTTTGATGATCTGTTTAATAATTTCATTCAGTTGTATTACAGTAAGTTCTATGAGCAATAACATTTAATGGTAATGTATATATTTTACCCGGAAAATCCTGTGTATTCATTGCATTATTCTTAAATCTTCATAAATAAACTACAAACATATTCTAGAATACTCGATGCGTTGGAATCGGGCCACCATTTGGTATATATCTAACCAAGCCCGAGAATTTAGTAATGAACAGGTGTCAGTCAGATACCCTCATTAATAAAACCTGTACCTAAAATAGTTAAATAAAGACACACACAGTCACCAGCCTATGTAGGAGCATTATCATAATTAACCTACATATGCTGCAACAAACAGCAACTGTCAGAAATCTGCGTGAAACACAATGTTTATTTTTCAAAAAATTTAAAAAAATAAAAAATTGTGTGGGTTCCCGCGTAATTTTCATAACCAGCAGAGGGAAAGCCGACAGCTGAGGGCTGATGTTAATATTCTGGGAAGGAGGCAATAGCCATAAAGGTTTCCAGGATATTAATATCAGCTCACAGCTGTTTGCTTAGCTTTTACTGGCTAGTTTACAGGGCAAGCCCAGAAAAAAAATTGACATGGGGGTCCCCCTATAAAATCCAACCAGCAAAAGCTAGTCAGACATCTGCGGGATGATATTAATAGCCTGGGAAAGGGGCATGGATATTGGTACCCCCCAGGCTAAAAACATCAGCTCTCAGCCACCCCAGAAATGGCGCATCTTACAGATGCGCCAGTTCTGGCACTTAGCCTTGCTCTTCCCACTTGGCGTTGCCCTGTAGCGTTGACAAGTGGGGTTCATATTTGTGGGGTTGATGTCACCTTTGTATTGTCAGGTGACATCAAACCCACAGGTTAGTAATGGAGAGGCGTCTATAACACACCTATTCATTACTAACCCCATAGTGATTTTGTACAAAAACAGACACCCAGAATAAAGTCCTTTATTTGAAATAATCAGACTCCTTCATTGAATCTAAATTTACCATACTTACTGAATGCCTAATCCCCAACGCCCTCGTCTCCTGCAAACAATCAAAAAATAATAAAACATATAATACTATCCTGTTCGACGTAGTCCACTTAATACAGAGTGTCCCACGGCGATCTCACGTGTAGAACAGTCACATCGGGAGATGTGACTGCTCTACCCAGCCTCCGGCGATAAACTGACAGGAGGTAATCGCTCCCTCAGAGTATCACTTAGCTGCCGTGAGAGTTCACCGGAGTTCATCAGTTCTAATGCTCTCACTTATGGCACTATCGCTGTGTGAGAACTTTCCCACGCAGCAGTGCCATAAGTGAGAGCACTGGAGCTGATCAGCTGATAAACTCTGGTGAACTCTCACGGCGAATCAGTGATACACTGCAGGAGCGATTACCTCCTGTCATTGTATCGCCGGAGGCCGGGTGACATCGCCGTGGGACACTCGGTATTAAATGGACTACAGCGGAAAGGTGAGTATATGTGGAGTTATTATTATTAGTCGCATTGTTACACACATACAGAGACACACACACACATTCTCCGCCCACACACTCTTCCTCCTTCTGACATCATTTCCTTAGACAATTCGCAGCGTTTTTGGCAGCAAATCTGCACAAAATACGCAGACCTTTTTACACCTGAGTTTTTGTGGCAGATTGACTGACTCAACTGAAGTCAATGTCAAAAACGCTGCAGAAACACAAAAAGAATTGGCATGCTGCAGAAAACAAAACGCTGAAAATGCAGACGGAAATTTACTGACCATGTGCACAACACTTCAGGATTGTCACTGAATTACCTTGCATAAGTAATCCATTGTGTTTTTGGACCATTTACGCGCGTAAAAAAACTTGTTGGTGCTTCTAAGTAGAATGGACTCGAAGAAGCGTGAGCAAGGTGTGAAACGCCCGTAGTCCGGCAGGTCTTACTGTTCAAGAAACAACTCCCCTGACACCTACACCTATGCAAGTATCAATGTAACCAATTTTATGGATTAAATCCACATCTTAAAAGAAGAATGGGTGAGTGATGCTTTTCTTGTTACTTTTTCTGATATAACAGAGAGCCGACGAGGCTATTTCCGAGGAGTTGGGTTGAAATAACACAGAAAAAAAGTGACTTGGTGCCTGGAATAACCATTCTTTTTTTTAAATAATAATATGCATGACTTGTGAGTATTCTTCATATACAGCCTTGTCATCACAATGAGCACAAAATATGAGCGGTCATCTTTTCTCACCAGAATCATCTGTATCCTGATCATCTACTGGACCGACTGCTATGCCCATGTCCATGCACTTCTTGCTGTGAGCTTTAGATTTCATGTGTTTTGTCAAATTGCCTAAAACAAAGCATGTACATGAATGACTACATTTACATCATACACAATGCAATTTAACCAAATACTTATTTTGGTATAAAGTGTTCCAATATTTGAATTTCTTGGAAATATAAAAGTGCCAATTTATTATGCTCTGGACACACTAGCATTAAGGCTTTTATTTATAATCATGCCATGGTTGATTTTTTTTTTTTTTTTTAGAGCTGAGAGCAGGATACAGTGATAGACCCAAATGATTACATAGTGTTATTCAGGTTCGAATACTTTTGACCACAAGAATAGCAATGAAGATTACAATCACTATTATGTAACAAATAATCCTTCAAAATAAAAGAGCGAATTCTGCAACAAAAATTAACATGCTGCTGACGAAAAATTCTGCAGCTGAAGGATGAACCCTATTTAAATCTCCTCCACGTCAATAAGACTGATATGAACAAAGATACGAACAAAGATAGAGATTCAAAAATTTACCATTCGTGACTTGCATCACAAAGTCACACCACACATAACATCCACTCAAGTAGTGTAAACCCCACCATAACTGAAGTGGCTACAAGTGTAAAGTTAGATGGAATTTAACCCCTTAACGACCACCAATACGCCTTTTGACGGCGGCAGTTAAGGGTACTTATTTCTCAGCGCCATTAAAAAGTGTCTATAGCGCCCCACAGGATTGGAAAATCTCTGGAAGACCCCGGAGAACATGATTTGGGTCAGTTGTTACCATCCCCATTCTTGCGATCGCCGTTATTCATCGAAAAAAATAATAAAAAAAGTCTGATTTTCAATTCAATTCTCTCTCCTCTGATATGATTTAACACATCAGAGAGAGAAATGGGGTTCCCCCCCTCCCTGGGTTCCCCTCAGTACCTCTGCCATTTCCTGACACTTCTACTCCATCCCAGGCCCTCCGCGTCATCTTCCTGGAAGAAAATTGCAGGCGCATGCGCAGTGCATCCGCCGAGATCTGCCGGTTAATACCCGGCAACAACAGGAGATTTTTCCTATTGGTTCATTTTAATCACTGTGATAGACCCTATAACAGTAATCAAAATAAACAAAACAAAAGTAAATCAAACCCCCACTTTGTCACCCCCTTAGTTATGTAAAAATAATAAAATATATATATATTTTTTTTCCATTCTTTGAGGTTTGGGTAGGGGTTAGAGCTAGGGTTGGGGTTACAGTTGTGGTGTTGGGGTTAGGGTTGGGATTAGGGGTGTATTGGGGTTAAGGTTGGGGTTAGGGCTGTGTTAAGGTTGGAGTTAGAACTGGGTGGTTTCCACTGTTCAGGCACATCAAGTCTCCAAACACGACATGGTGCCAGCCATCGATTCCAGCCACTTTTGCGTTTTAAAAAGTCATATGGTGTTCCATCCCTTCTGAGCCCTGCCATGCACCAAAACAGTGGCTTTCCCCTACATACGGGGTATCGGCGTACTCAGGAGAAATTGCAGAATAATTTTTGTGCTCCATTTTCTTCTGATACCATTATGAAAATAAAGTTTGGGTCTAAAGTAAATTTTTTGTGAAAAAGTTCCTTCCACATTGCTTTAGTTCTCGTGAAGCACCTGAATGGTTAATGAACTTCTTGAATGTGGTTTTGCGCACTGTGAAGAGTACAGTTTTTAGAATGGTGTCACTTTTGGGTATTTTCTGTCATATTAATCCCCAAAGTCACTTCAAATGTGAGGTGGTCCCTAAAAAAAATGGTTTGGCAAATTTTGTTGCAAAAATGAGAAATCACTGGTCAACTTTCAACACTTATAACGTCCTAACCAAAAAAAAAGTTTCAAAAATTGTACTGATGTATAGCAGACATGTGGGACATGTTATTTATTAACTATTTTGTGCGATATGACTGATTTAAGGGCATAAAAATTAAAAACTTGAAAATTGCGAAATTTTCGCCAAAATTCCATTTTTTTCACAAATATACACAAGTCATATCAAATAAATTTTCCCACTATCATGAAGTACAATATGTCACGAGAAAATCTCAGAATCACTGGGATTCATTGCAGCATTCCAGTTATATATATATGACTTGCATTTATTTATGAAAAAAATGGAAATTTGGCAAAAATGTTGAAAATGTAGCAATTTTCAAACGTTTCATGTGTGTGCCCTTAAATCAGAGTCATGTCACACAAAAAAAGTTAAATAATATTTCCCACTCTACATCAGCACAATTTTGGAAACATATTTTTGTTTTTGTAAGGAAGTTATAAGGGTTAAAAGTTGACCAGTGATTTCTCATTTTTACAACAAAATTTACAAAACCATTTTTTTAGGGACTGAGTTACAGTTGAAGTGTGTTTGAGGGGTTTATATGACAGAAAATACCCAAAAGTGATACTATTCTAAAAAATGTACCCCTCAAGTTGTTGGAAGCCACATTCAAGAAGTTTATTATCCCTTCAGTTGCTTCACGAGAACTGAAGCAATGCGGAAGGAAAAACTGAACATTTAAATTTTTTCACAAAAAATTTACTTTTGACCCAAACTTTTATTTATTTTCACAAGGGTAACAGGAAAAAATAGACCTCAAAATTTGATGTGCAATTTCACCTGAGTATGCCGATACCCCATATGTGGGGGAAATCCACTGTTTGGGCGCATGGAAGGGCTCGAAAGGAAAGGAGCGCCGTTTGACTTTTTGAACGCAAAATTGTATGGAATCGACAGCGGATGCCATGTCACGTCTGGAGAGCCCCTGATGTGCCTAAACAATGGAAACCCCCCATAAGTGACCCCATTCTGTAAACCACACCCCTCAAGGATTTTATCAAGGGGTATAGTGATTATTTTGATGCCACAGGTACAACACAGAATTTAATAACATTAGGTCGTCATATTGAATATGTAGTCATTAGTGTTGAGCGTAAGTGCTCGCTACTCCAGTTTGCATTGGGTGCTCGGGTATGCACCAAATATCGTGGGTGCTCACGTGACATGCTCTAATCCCTGCCTCGCATGTTTTGCAGCTATTAGACACCCTAAAAAAATATGCGGGGATCTGCGATACTCCTTGTATACCTGAGCACCTGATGCAAACTCGAGTAGCGAGCACTTGAACTCAACACTAGCCGTCATATCGTCTTGGGGGACCCCATTTCTCTCTTCTCAAATACCTTAGATCATATTAGAGGAGAGAGAAATTAATTTCATATAAGACTTTTTTGTGATTGTCGTTATTTGGTGAATAACGGTGATCACGTGACAGGGGGCGTAAAAGTCGGCCCTGATCATGTTCTCCAGAGTCTCAGCTACCCTTGGTAGCTGAGATCTTGGAGATTTTCCGACACCAGGGTGGGGCTCAGGGACTGTACCCTTATTTCTCAGCGCCGCTATAAAGCAGCGCTGAGGAATAAGTACTATTAATTGCAGCCGTTAAATGGCATATCGGCGGTCAGAGGTCGTGAAAGGGTTAAATAGATACAGAAAAAAGTCTCACTAGAAAATGTGACTTAAATAGTTATGAATTAGAATACCTTTAGTCTTGAAGGAAAAGTTACAGTAGTTGCAATGGTACGGCCGGACATCTGTGTGTGTACGAATATGCTTCTTCAACATGCTAGGCTTTTTGCATCTTATCCCACACTCTTCACAAATATACTTTCCTCTTCCTCTGCCACGTACGTAAACATATTCTTCATTTGACTTAAACCTAGTAAAAAAAATAAATAGTCCTATTAACATGCTAAACAAAAATGAAAACAAAGTCCAGCATAATTCACTTACAAAAACTTGCTGGAATGGTGCTTTATTTTAGTTTCCTGCCCCTGGTAATACATTTACCAGCCACTCTCTTTTGCTCTTCCCAGCGCTGCTTCCACCTCACCATCTTGTGACTGACCGGAATTCTTAGGTAACGGTCACAAGCTCTCAATATAAGTCTATGAGGGCCTTATTCTGGCTTTCAGACTTACAGTGTGTAGTGACCTCTGGCTCGTCCAGCAAGCACTGGAGTGATCCGACAGGTCACAACCAGCAGAAGACCAACAAGAGCGGTGCCAGTAACAGACGAACACGGTCCCGTGTGATTATAATACTAGGGGCAGGGAACAGACTAGTGACTTCACTCCAGCATAACGAAGAATGTTATATAGGTTTGTTAGAAAAGATTCAGTATAACTTCTATTTTAGTCAATGAAATCTCTGGTGTCTGTATGAATACAAGTCAGGCGGATGGTCCTACTTGTGACTTACAGCTATCTCTGCATGCCCAGTTATACAGGGAAGACGGTCAATCACTGAGTAGAAACGTCCAATAGACTCGTTTACATACAAACACCACGTATTTCAATATAAAATGCAATAATAGATAACAAAATGAAAGTTAAACAGAAACTTTTCCCATAAAAATGTGTATCAATCTGATTGGCTCCTTCTGTTCTATAACATCCTGCCTGCAAATGAGATACAGTTTTCAATACGACAGGTTCACTTCAAAAAGTATTCCAGCCACACAGTTATCACCTGGGTTTTCCATCTCTCCAGCTGCATCAAAGCGGCAATGAAGAGTTTAAATGAAGCAGTGGTTGAGCATACTTGTTGCCACTGCATTCAAACAGTATGAGAGTGAGGAATCAGATGGAAACGTTTACAATTGCATTTGAATCTAGGAATTTATTTTGTTTAACATCTCTGTCCTTAACGGAAACCTATAAATTTATTCCCAGACATTAGGATCTGAGACAATGTTCAATTATATATATTCAATAAAATAATGACTTGCCCTCCATCAAAAATCTTCACTCTTCGTGGCTCACTTCGATTTTGGAAAGGTTCCTTATCTTGATCACTACTTGCATCAATACTTTTTGGTTCATCCATTGGATTACAAGCCTTGTGGTGAGAGGACTAATGTCCAGGAAAGAAAAGAAAATACATAATGTTCTAGTGGAAACACACCACTTCAAAATCAAAACAGATACAGTCATGGAAGAAAATAGAAAAATGTCCATATTTCTAAAAGTAAAACATCGTTTTTACTGCTCCAACGTCCGATTTACTGCTATATTATGTACAGGGAACATTGGCAATATAATCTACAGAATATAGTCAGGAATAAAGGGCAACAGAAAAAAAACCTTTCAAAACCTTTAGGGGTTTTACGTATTTGTACTCAAAATAATGATGGTTTATACAACCGTGATAGTAATTGAAAAAATTCAATCTAAAATCGTAAAGGGAATCTGTCAGTAGGTTTTTGCTATGTAAGCTGAAGACAGCATGATGTTTTAAACACAGATTTCAGCGATGCCTCTCTTATCAAGCTCCGTCCTGTTGCCCAAGTTCGACTCTGCCTCCTTCTGTGATAAGCAGCTCACTATCTATAGACCTATAGCGAGAGCCTGGTGTGGGTGGGGTTAGCTTTTTCAGCTCTGTTGCATTGCTATATTTAAAAACTATGTGTCAAAACTGCTTCACTCAGTAAACTAAGTGATACATTGTTGGTTTCAGGGTCTCTCTTCCTATAATACGCTGTTCTCAGATGAAGTTGCAAAAACTTGCTTACAGATTCCTTTTAAAGAGCAGAATGAGGTAGGGGAAGAAACCTTGATTCCACCAATGTATCATTTATTGGACTGCTTGCTGCACTTTCAATAAAATCAAGACTTTATCACTAGAGGACTAGTTACCTTGTGCTATTCAGTGCTACTGCCCAGTATAACCCTGCCCTTACCACTTATTAGCAGCTTTATGATAATTTATAGTGTACACAAAAAGCTGCCAACCAGTGGTTTGGGACGGGTTAAACAGAGCTCAGAATTCAAAGGGCTGCTTGATGATTTGCAGCCGAAAAACAGTGATTGTATCAAAACAACAGCATGCAGACTAGTAAGTGATACATTGCTGGAATCAAGATCTTGGTCTGTAAATTATACCTTTCTCAGATTACATAGCAAAAAACAAATCTGTTAACAGATTCCCCTTCAAAACAAACACAAATGGTAACACAGTGAAATAATCCATACAAACAATCCTGGAAATCGTTTCTTGTATACATTACTACTAGGGGGAGTGGAGTATTACCTTTTTTGAATTGCTTTTCCATTTGCTTGAATATACCAGGATGTCATGTTTTTGATGAGAATTTTTAACTATAGTAAAGATGAACTTCTCACCCTTTTGTTTTGAATTCAGCAAAGAAAGTGCAGCTTTTGTGGGCAAATTAAGTGGATTGGGGTTATTAGAACTAATAGTCCAGGAAGCATAAGCAGAAGTCTTTTGGTCATTCTGAGGAAAGGCTATTGGCTTTCGCTTCAAAAGGTAACACCAAGTAAAACTTGTTGACGTCTTGAGACTTGGAAAGGACAGACGGTGCATATCGCCAGCATTAACAACAGAGATTGCTGAAGAGAGCTTTACTTGGCTTTGAATATGGATAGTTTTAGAAGTAACAGGCGATCTCTTCTCTTGACTACTGTATGTTGGTTTTAAAGAACTTGTCTGAATGTTCAAAGGAGATGGCTCTGGTGACATTCGTACAGTGGGACACGCTTCTAAAGATTGATTTTTCTCATGGTCTTCTATCCCTTTCCCATCAGAGACAGAATTTGTTGATGACTGGAATTTGGTTAGGTGTGCTCCAGGAGAATGAGTCTCAGGAATATATGTCGCTGGAGAAATATCATGATCTAAGCTTTCACCTGGGTCTGTAGTGCAAAACTGTCTAACTAGCATTGGCTTTCTTTGCTTTACAGGTTCAACAGCCTTCATATTCAACAAATGCACATTTTGATTATTCGTATTGCATGCAGCCCCACTTTCATCTTTAACACGCTTTTGTTGTTTTTCCATTGCAATGTCCAGACTGTTTGCAGGAGAAAGCATACGCTTACTTGAAGCTGAGGTTTCCGGCTGAGGAACAAGACCGGCTGCTGGCACTTTTTGTGGCACAGATCGTGGAAGACAATTTTCAAAAATTTTTACAGAACGCATCAAAGATCTGCTTTGCTCTTCTTGAGACTTTGGCACAAATAATGGGTCAATAGCTTCTGATACTGGGGTTGAATTCGCTTTGCAAACAATGGAATTTCCTTTATCTTGAGTCACTAAAATCTCAGGAAGAGATGTAATTGCAGAAAACCCATAATATAAAGAACTACTATAGTTATGGACTGGCACAAATACTGACTGACTAGACTGATAATTACAATACACTTGGCTTTGAACAGTTTGACTAACATTGGACAAACCATCTGGAACATCAGTCTGTAAATTTTGCGAAGTGATGCTAGAGTCTCCAGAAGGGCTATTTGGCAAAATTATTTTAACCTGTTTGATAGAATAGGATTGGCTCTCCTGAGCTTTCAAACATTCTAACTGATATTTTGGGGCAAAATTTAGCTTACATTCATATTTTTTATGGGGCAACATATGCTTTTCTTTATTGTCTCCGTTTGTTTTATTTTGCATACCATTAGGAAAATCAGTTTTAAACAAGGTAGTTTTAGAAGTGTTCACAGAGCCTCTACTGTCAGAAACATTTGTGAGCTTTGACTTTTCAACTATTTGCTGGTCAGTTACATGTGCATGTCTACTGTTCTCTTTAGAGCATACATTTACTTCTGTTAGAGGTCGGTTTATGTTATGCACGTTTTGTTGAGTTAATGTAGGATTTTCTGAAATTTTTGATTTACCTGGAGAAATACTTGTTTCTGAGATACTTAGAGATATTTGTTTTGCAAGTGGTCCCCTTCTCCTTTCCAACAAAGGAACATGCCCACTACTTGTGCTACATACAAGAGAGGATCTTGAAGTCATAAAGTTTATTGGCGACATAGACCTTGATCGAGACATGCTTCCACAATCAAACGATTTACTTCTGTAGTCTGTGACCTCCATGGATGATTGTGTACAACTTATTTGCTCAGAGGCAGCTCTTCTCATTTCCCTAGGAGCACTAAATACATTTAAGCCCGTAGGAATTGTTAGAAATTCAGATGATTTATTTATGCTGTCTGTTTTTGAAACATTTTCAGATTTTGAAAACTCTTCTTTTTCAAACGAAGCTGAAAAACTTGATGTACGAGATAAGCTGCTCTCACGACTTAAACTTCTTGAAATAGTGGATTCAAAACTTGATTCAGCAGATGAGTTATCAAGATCAGCAAGTCGAATACGCTTCTTTTTTGGAGGGAGCTTTTCTGTTGGCAAACTGGAAAGACTTCCACTCCGCTGTGGCCAAGTAAATTTTTCTTGAATTTCTGGATCAAGTGTTTGATTTTCTGGATCTTTATCTGGTTCTTCTGTAACCAAAATCTCTGGAACTTGAATGTTATGCTGGCGTACAAGACGTGATTGAGAAGCAGCAGTTCTTTCTCCAAGCACAGCCTGATGACTTCCATTGGTATCATGTTTAGTTACTTCATGTGATCCATTAGGTGTGATCTGAGAAGAAACAATAGTCCTATCTTTTTGAATGACACCCACTGTATTTAAGGAACTTTTAACATTCTTTTTTTGAATTTCACACAATCGCACAGATGAAACAAGCTCGACAGACTCAGATTTCTCAAAGGAGCTTGGCCTGCTCAATGAATTAGTGTGTTGAATTACAGAAATCCCAGATCCTTGACATTTAAGGTCAACATTTTCCTTTAGAGCAAAACTTGTCTTTGTATCCATGGCAGATGTCTTAACATCAGTACTGGGCTCTGTGCTCCGTGATATTAACTGTATTTGTTGATTTAGCATTGACACAGTACAGGACTGTGAGCCAGATATGGTAATTGTGGATGAGGCTTTGACACTAGCTGGGGCTTCCATGTTTTCAGGGACCGAACGACATTCACTTTGCTGGGGTTCATCATCATCCCCAACACTTTTCATTTTCCTCCGTTTCCGGATAAGGAGTGGCTGCTCCAGAGTTCCAGTCGTGCTAGCAACTCTATAATGAAATATTTGAGGTTGGGCATTAGCTGCTGTACCATGATCGGTTTCTCGAGCAGCTGTTTTGCTCTTTGGTCCATGTAATTCAGAACAGTAAAACTTCTTATGATTTTCAAAGTTTTCTCTCTTCCTATATCTGTTTCTGCATGTCTCACATTCAAACATCGTACCCCGACCCTGATGGGATTTTTTAATTTTGTCTAAACTGGTGCCTTGCACAAATGATTTGCTTCTAGGTAGCAAAGCATCCTGTATAGCTTTACTTCCAGGATAACTTTCATCAACTGACCGGGCAGGTCCCAAGCCACAGTGTTCAGTGGTTGAGTCTTCAACAGCCGCTTGTCTAACAAGTGTACGAGGATGGACTGTATGTTGAGGTGTAGATGGTCCTGAAACAAACACATCATCACAAAGAGAACCTATTTTGTCATCAAATGACTGACTACCCCTCAGAGGATGAGAGGCTGGAATTACTGGTGGAAAGGCTGAATACCCAGTTGTGGGCATTGAATTGCTTCTTGTTATTGGCAAACAGTCAATAGAAGGATATTGTGATGGCACCGAAAGGAAAAAAACTTGCTTTGACTTTTCAGTTGGCGTAAATGGGGACTTTGGTATATCTGAACTTGAGCTAGTGCGCCTTCCTGCAGGTTTCAGATCAAACTGGAAGGAATCTTTAAAGATATAAGACTTTGGTGAATCTATGCTGCCTCTTCTGGATAATGATGTTCGCCTTGGCTTTACACTGTCTAATTGTTTGTCATCAACTACAGCTTCGTTGTCGGATATTAACTTTGAAATACGCTCTTCAAGAGTTTTTGTTCCCAATGGTGGTCTCATTATTCCTGAAGGAACAGGTGGCTTCTCCATACATGGTTGCACCAATACTGCTCCTATGACCTTAGTATGTGCCAAGGAACTAATATTTTTGGAAAACTCTTTCTCAGATGAGGGCAGAAGTTTTATGAAAGGGGATGGTGAGGTCATTGCTTCGCCTGCACTATCTGACCGGGAAAAATAACCAGAGTCAGTGCTTCCCAAACTTCTAGGGCTCAAAAGACATTTGCTCTGCTGCTCTTGAGAGCAATCTGTGGCTTGCTGCCTCTGCAGCTGTGCATGAGCATTTATGTTAGTTGGCTGTTTACTTTCAGCTTGAATTAGTTCACACATTTTATGAGATGATTGCTCTACTTCACTTAATGAACACATTCGCAAAACATTTGGAGTCTTACTTTGTATTTTTAGTTCTGGCATTTGTGCTACAAACTGTTCAGAAGTAGATTCTAAAACTTTAGGACTGTCAGCTCTTAATGGAGAGACACTAACTGGATAAACAACAACTTTTGGCAATTCTGCTGGTTTTACTTCAATAGATTTCTCTTGTAACATATTGTCTTGAACCATTGCTACAGGGCTGTTTGAGGAAGACCGTTCTTCTTTCTGTCTATTGGTGTCAGATTCAGATGACATTTTTATACTTTCCGGGAACTCATCTTGCCTCTCTTCGGACGTATACTCTTCATCACTTTCTCCACTTTCATCTACATCTGAACTAATAAAAAGTGCTTTTTCAGAATCTTGTGAAAGGAGCATGCCTCCAGTTTCAGGATTCCCACCTAGTCCAAGCTTAATAGCGTGAGCATGAGACTTTTTGTGCTTGTACAGATTGCTTTTTGTCTTGAATGAAAATCCACAAGTCACACAAGGGTATGGACGTTCCCCAGTATGTGAACGAATGTGTTTAAGGAGGACACTGGGTTTTGCGCAAGCCCTGTTACAATATTCACATATATATTTACCTTGTTTTTTAGGTTTTTGATCCTTCAAAACGATATTGCACATTTGCTCCCCTGTGATAAGTGAAGCAACTTGAGTTACACTATATGTATTACTTAGAGAACAATTTGAAGGACTAGATAGAGAAGAACTTCCTGGCAATGAAATAACCTGAGTTACTGCAGAAGGAGAATTTACTATTGAAGAAGTTACAGCTACATGGTAAACATGTTGTTTAGAAGAAACATCTAGAACACTAGAGTAATTGTGACAGGTTGGAGGTTGCTGCTTTTGAAATTGTTCTTCCTCAGAACCTGAATGAACCTGGGTGTGTGCGGATTCCTTGGTCGATGTACAAGGTTGACCACACTGAGAAGTTCGATGATGATGGAAATAACTAGCATTTGTTTCCCTTTCAGAAGATGATGCTGGACTTAAAGATGAATATGATACAGAAGGTGCTTCACTCTTATGTCCCCGTTTTTCAGTTTGTGTACCACAAGGAGCCCGGGACTGATTTAACGTGTTGAGATCTGGCTCCATAGCCTTTAATAAGACATCAAAAGCAGAATTTGCACACAAGTACTGCTTATTGTTATTCTCACAGTCAATATTTGCACTTTTCATACTGACTTGTATTGAACTAGACGTAGAGCTTTCTTTTAACAAAGTCATTTTGCTACCAAAGTTGTAGCTTTCACTTCTTCCGTTACATAAATCCGGCGGAACACAGAGTTTTCTAGCCTGCATTGAAATGCCAGACTTTGCAGGCTGATCATTGAGCCTACCACTTGTCCCTTTGCCCTCCTTGCTGTTTTGTTTATGGGTAATGGATTCCTTTTCTTTTGATTGAACAGGCTCTGATGGACTAGTGCTTTGTGATGTACAGACTTCTATATCATGACCCTGTTTCTCCTTAGAAATATTCCTTAGTGGAGACTTCGGTATTTTCTTCAAATGATTTTCTGTGACAATTTTTTTCCTCTTGACACCTTTAACAGTATCAACGCAACTTTGGGAACCAATAGCAACTATATCTGCAATATGAAAATATATATATTAGATGTTGTCAGCAATAGTTATTCAGTCTTAGAAGTAAGCGAGTAAACATTCATCATTTCCTTAATTACTAGGACAATGCCAATAGACTTTCAGATTTACTAATTACCCTTCATACTGAGATTTCAGCACAAGTATACCGTAAATTAAGTCAAACTATTTCAACACTCCCTGAAAGCTCCACAAATACTACAATTTATGTAAAAAAGTGACTTAATGTTCTTTTTTTTTTTTTACAGGTAACTGTAATGTT
>VIAB01006184.1:91776-105622 GCA_009801035.1 Oophaga pumilio
CCCTATGCGATTATTGGTGGGTGACACAATTATGCATTTACATGTACTGTCAAAATTTATATACCTGAAAAAGGGTGCTCGGGGACACAATGCTTGATTTTAATACCTAATATTTTTCATCATTAGACTCCACTATCTCGACAGTGCCTTTTCATACCGCTGCACTTTTTATTTTTTGTTCTGCAAGTGGAGCGGCAGCCTAGGAGTACTTTGACTGTAACCGTATATTCACTACAAACTTGTGCCAGATTTTGTACAACTTTGGCAAGTTCAATAATCTTACTGTTTTATTAGTGTTTTGGTTTACAGTTTCATATTATGAAGCACTTCTTCAGTTTCTGTTTTTCAGTAAAATGCCTCTTTCACATCCTGAACTGATCATTAACGTTTGATTCACTGGTAAAATCTGTCTTCAATGAAGAACCTGGTAAGGTAGGAGATGACAGTTCCTACTCATAGAAATCAAAGTAGAGGTGAGGGGGTAGGAGCCAGAGGGAAGCAGAAATTCGACAGAAACTTTTTCTGAAATGACAGCTACACCATCTCCTTCACCCACCCCAGGATACATGTAAAGCTGTGTTGAAGTGTTATTTACCGCATCACGTGGTACACGTGCAGTGCAAGGATGGAGCTGGCACAGGAGCTGTGCCTGTGCCATCCGCATCAGGACCCGGCTGTTACATACCGTCTCCTATCGCAACTGTGTGTGATTGCAGCCATTATAACTTCTTACATTTGTGATTAGGTAAAGAGTTAGAGGAAAAGAGAGGTACCGATGGGCAGTCACGACAGTTGGGAGGCCTTTCAATAGCCTCGGAGTCTGCCATATTCCTCAGCATTTCAGTCAAAACACTGACAGGTTAGATAATGCACGCTACGATGAAAGTGGAACAGTACAGTATCAATGTGATCAAAGGATCAAGTTTCCTAGTGGGATTAAGGAGTATTGTAACATTAAAAAAAGCCCTAAAAACACACACATATTTGGTATTGCGGTGTCTGTAATGACCTCTACCATAAAACTGTTTTATTCATTTTCTCAGAGTGAACCGCCAAATTAAAAAAAACAAAAAAAAAAAAACTAAAAACAATGCCAGAACTGCTTTTTATTGGATTCCTGCCTCACAAAAAAAATAAAAAAAAATTATCAAAATATCATATACCGGCACCTTAAAATGGTACCAATACAAATGACAACTCGGTAAACAAAACAAAAGCCCTCATACAGCCCTGTAAAAGAAAAAAAATGAAAAGTGTGCAGCTCTCTGAATGTGATGACCTCCCTCAAAAGAGATTTTTTTGTAAAAAGATTTTCTGCTGCAAGAGTTGAAAGTTATTATATATCAATTTATTTTTTGTGCATTACCTTAATACTATCAAATTGCAGAATAATAATAACATGTTAATTATACTGCATAGTGCACACTAAAAAAAAAATGAAGAAAAAAATTCCAGATTTAAATATTTTTTATTCATCAATGGTACAAAAAGATGGAATAAAAGGTAATCAAAGTTGTATGAATCAAAAATACACTTTTTCCTGCAAAACAATGCCTAGAACAGTGTCTACAAAAAAATAAAACAAAGTCATGTGTTTAATCCCTTCCTGACATTTCTCGTACCTATAGGGCGCAAGTCGGGAGTGGGCGGACAACAGGAGCAAGCGCCAAACCTGACGGATAATGGCAGTGTGTCAAAGCCAAGATCTGTGCCTCTAACAGCAGTGGGTGGACTGGAGCTCGGCCCGCAACTATTTACCTGTTAAATGCTGCGGTGAGCAGTATTACCAGCACACTGGTATGGGGGCACTTCATTTTATGCGGTCATCAGAAATCACGCACGTGATCACCGAGCGCCAGTGTGTTGCTATGAAAGCCGGGGCTCCGATGAAACCAAGCATGTGCCTAGGCTTCAAAAGAGACAGATTTTTCCTATATAGCAATACTGTGGCACTGCTATATATAGTAGAAGCAATCAGATGATCACAAGCTCTAGTCCCCCAAGGGTACTAACAAAGTAAAAAAAAAGTTTTAAAAAGTATGAAAAAAAAAATCCAAGTCTGGTCGCCTCAACAATACAAAAAAAAAAATTCAATAAGAGATGATCAAAATGTCATATCTATCCCAAAATCATATCATTAAAAGCCTTGGCTAACCTTGCAAAAATAAGCATTCATACAGCCCTATTGTTGGAAAAATTTAAATATTATGGTTCTCGAAAAGTGAAACAAAAAATGTATTTATTTTTTAGAAAATGCCGATTTTTTTTTGTCACTAAAATAATAAAAAAAACTGCGTAAGTTTGCTATTGCCTTTATCAGACTAATGAGAACAATGATTACAGATCATTAGTGCCATACTGTGTACGCTATGATAACAACTCCCAAGAAACAATATTAGAATTTTTTTCCCCACAATTTCACCATATTTGAAAGTTTTCTCCTACATATTATGCGATAAAATGAATGATGTCATTAAAAAGTACAATTTGACCCGCAAAAAATCCCTTGTAACAAGTCTATATGGACAGAAAAATTATGTTATGGCTCTTGGAAGAAGTGGAGGAAAAAAACGAAAATGCAGCGATGGAAATTGGCCACGTCAGGACGGAGTTCGAATATGATGACCCAATAATATATATTTTTCTGCTGCCATATTTTTGAAAGCCATAAGCTGTACAATTTTTCGCCAACGCAGCTGTATCTAAGGCTTATTATTTTGCATGGCAAATGTAGTTCTTATTAGTACCATTTTGTGGTACATGCATGATCGCTTTTTATTACAGTGTTTTGGAGGCAAAATTAACTAAAAAAAAGTCATTTAAAATTTATTTCTATTTTTTTTTTTATTTTGCCTCACAAAGAGTGCCAATGAAAAGTTGTAAAAAAAAAAAAAAAGTTGCATGCCATACAATATGGCATAAAAAAAATACAGTTTGCCATGCAGGAAATAAGCCCAAAATTATGTCACTCACATATACAGCTCATCCTTATAAAAACAAGAATGTATGACTATGCTGCCAAAATAATAAAAAGTTATGGTTCATGGAACTCATCAATAGAAGGGAAAAAAAAAAAAGATCTGGAATGAGGGCAAAAACTTGCTGTGATGCCAAGGGGTGAAACTCCCTATTAGGACAACACATTGCGTTTGTTAAAAAAATTCCTGTGGCATTCATCAATCATCCTGGAATGATTACAGTAGGTCAAGAGGGGTACAGGAGCGTACACAAAGATGCGGCAGGGGACCCCAACAATAGACGCAAGGAAACGGTAATGAATTCTGAAGGTAGGTATTTAATGGTGTACATCATTTTCATATCTTGAACAACTTTGGTCTTTTATCAGCCTCGGAAAACCTAATTTTTGTAAAAAATGTTATTATCGATGACTACAAAAGCTAATGGTTATCACAGGTTGAGTTAAAAATAAGGACAGGAAGATCAAAGTAAAACGAGCATCCGGTTGTGGAAGACACACGATCACATTAATTTCCTTTATTATAACAGGAGAGGCACCTTGTACCAAAGTACGGTATCTCCTCTAGATAAATGTGCAACCGATAAAATCCACAAACAGTCCAGATATCTGCAGCATCTTAACCATTTCTGCAGTCGTAACCTACATGCAGACTCATCCTATCAGCTACAACACGGTATAGACTGACATGGATTGCGTTTCCACAGTACTTTTTTCAGTAAATGAACAAATGGTTTTAAGCAGAAGTATTACATTACATATTTTAAGTGCAACTTAAAGAATTCTAGTAGATGCCAATGTCTAAATCAATTATCACATTTATTGCTTGACCGGAACACAAGTTTGTCTTCGTAGCATTCGACCCCCTTCCTATGGTTTTCAGTGCATCAAAATGACAGTGGAACAATCTGTGCCCCCTAATAAATGGTAAAAAAGACAAAAGAACATGAATATAGATCACTGATCACAACCAGAACGGAGGACTCCATATTAACAAAAACAAAGTAGCATCGGAAAATTGTTTCAAATAAAAGGTATTGCTAGTTATAAGCATCACAACGGCACAATGGAGGAAAAGGGAAATAAAAAATTCATACCTAAAGTATGAAAAATAAACCCCACAAAAATACACACTTTCATACGGTTTGAATATACATAAAAGCTTCACACGACATAATGCTAGATAAACATACACAGTATGATTCAGAACAAAAAAAAAGTTCTGCATAGCAAAACCATAATGTATCATGAATGAGGAAGGGATAAAAGACATTTATTTTGGCAGCATACTGCCAATGAGCAGCTCGGCAAACATCATTCCTTTAATGGAAAGCTATTCTGACCACATTCATAATAAATTGTCATATTTTGTCTGTGCGTCAGATTATAGTTCAGATTATTGAATATATATGTAAAACATAAAAGTACCTGCCCTGCTCAGATGCAGTTGTCTTCACAAAGTCTAGCCCTGGGCTGGCAGAATAAGCTATGCTTTTGTTGTGCTAATTCTCAGTGCTGCCATTTCTAGCCTACTCAATCCCAGGCATTATTAAAACACCTACCTTCCTCGCATTCCCATCCCTAGCTATCCTGCTCTCCCTCACTGGTGTTCTTTTTCTGCTCGATTTTTTTAAGAAGCCATGTACTGAATACCATGACTCGGAAAACAGAATTCCATCAAAGCGGTTTAAAATAATGCGGTATATTTTGTGGTATGATGGGAAAAGGTTACAAACAAAAGTTTTCCCAACATTGCAATGTTACATACATTAAAAAATATAGACCAGCCACAAAACTGCTGGAAATTGTAAAATATGCCTTGCATCTTGAAGAACATAGAACAACAAAAAAAACGGGCAAGTGTTTTAACCCTTGTAAAAGATGTCAAAATGGGAGTTCTGTTCCGACTAAAGATGATTGAGGACAAAGTAAACAGTCGTGTTAGTTAACAAAGGACATATAGAGAAAGAGACTTGCCTTATAGGAGAGACTGATGAAATATTATGGGACTCTGGCACCCAAGTACTTGTGCTCCTGTGAGACTGCATGTCAACAGAGTTAAGGAGGGTGCTGGTAACAGGTTGGGGGCGGCTTCACTGGCAGAAGGAAGAGTGAATTTTACAAATACCCTCTCCTCCTCTATTACAGCACCTTCTAATCCAGTGTTTCCCCAAACTCCAGTCCTCACGGCCCCCACAGGTCATGTTTGCAGGATTTCCATAGTGTTGCACAGGTGAGAGAATTCCTGATGCCTTGATGATACTTCCACCATCTGCGCAATACAAAGGAAATCCTGAAAACATGACCCGTGGGGGCCGTGAGGACTGGAGTTGGGGAAACATTGCTCTATTCAGTTGGTTCTAAAAGTGCTAAAAAAAAAAAAACAACTACAGGGTCTTTGCTGGCCACAGAATTATAAAACGCTTGCTGCCTTCACCCACCAATACAGAGAGATGTATTCAGATATTTTACAGACGCAGATTTCACGTTAAAGGAAATTTGTCACCAGGTTTTTGAATCCTAATCTGAGAGCAGCATAATGTAGAGATGGAAACCCTGATTCCAGCGATGTGTCACTCACTGGTCTGCTTTCTGCTGTTTTAATAAAATCACTGTTTTATCAGCCGGAAATCACTAGAGTAAACCTGCTGCCATGCAATCCTCCATAGTCATGAGCTCTGTATAACCACCAGTGATTGGCAGCCTTCGACCTATGCACAGAATATACAGAAAGCTGCCACTCACTGGTGTGGGCGGGCTATACAGAGCTCAGCATTCAGAGTACTGGTAGTTTTGCATCAGAAAAAACAGTAATTTTATCAAAACTAGAGCAAGCAACCCAAATAGTGATACATCACTGGAATCAGGGTCTGTGCCACAACATTATGCAGCTCCAAGATGGGGACGAAAAACCTGGTGACAGATTTCCTATGAATACAACATACCATTTTATAATTACACATCTTATCCAGATCTATGTCTCTGCAGAATACAAGTAAACTTTATAAACAATTTAATTCTGCTAAACAATTACATAAAAATCAACTGTCTATAATTGCATCAGAAATACTCTACTTGAGTTAATGTAGTTGCTAGAAACGGGAGAATAGAGTCCTCCTAAGGCCAGGGTCACACTTGCGTGTGTGATGCGAGAAACTCGCGCATCAACACCCGGCACTGCCGCCGGCACTCGGGACCGGAGTGTGCGGCTGCATAGAAATACATGCAGCCTCACGCTCTAAGTGCCGGCAGAAGACGGGTGTTGAAGCGCAAGTTTCTCGCATCACACACGCGAGTGTGACACCGCCCTAACTCCCACTATGGCGAGATGCTTCTGTAGAGTTGCAGTCCAGCATGCATGCAGTTACATGCTACACAAACTGCACCTCAACGACTGGTGAGAGTCCCAGCAATGAACACCACCAATATTTTATTGCAAATTCAAAACTTAAAACAAAACAGTAAACGGCGGAATTCAAAGTGAACCGGTCAGCAGGATTTTGCTAAGTAAACTACAGACACTGTCTCTCTCTGTGCATCTGTATGTCTCTCTCTGTGTCTATGATGAGGAACATGTCTGTACTTCGAGTTGGCCTATGGGGAGGTCTTTGCTTGGTTTCTCTGGCTTAAAGAAGGAAGGTAAGACACTGACTACAGTCCCGCCCCGGAGCACGGGCATATCATTACCCGAAAACTTCTAACACTAATTACACAAGAACAAGATGGATTTCTTCACCCCAGATATCATATATGCACGCTCCCTAAGAAAAAGCTAACGCGAAACGCGCGTCGGGTGCTACGGCAGGCTGGTAGGTAACTCTTGGCATCTTAATTTACCATATTTTGATCCTTAGGCTTTGTTTTCCCTTTGCACAATTGCATTTCCCTAGCGGTATATATCTTTAGTGTTTACAGGGACACTTTGCTCAGTATGCCTTTGACTCATTAACATAATTGATGTTAACCCTTTGATCTTTGCATGTCTGCATTTCCTTAGCAGCACACATCCTCATTGCATGTGGGGCCACTTTGCTCAGTATGCCTCTGACTAATTTACATAGTAGATTTTAACCCTTTCCACACACAAGTGATTCAATTTTGAGAGGCTGTTTCAAGCCTGTATACTGTGTTATTTGAACTTGATTTTCATATGTAACATGCTGTGGTCCCTATGCTATATACACACTTTTTGATGTGTTGATCTCATTTAATTAATTTTTTCTGTTTTTGGGTTAAATCATATACATTTCCAGTCTTTGCCCTTTTTCTTGCATTCAGCCTCCTCCATTTTTAAACCATTATGTGTCATTTATGTCTCAATAAAATTTGTATTTTTTTAGTATAATAGCTCTTTTTTCCTTTTTTTTGATGTTCATTTATTGCTAAGTAGCTATTAATATAGGCAAGGTTTTTCTTCTTTGTTTGATCATTTTAATCAGTATAACAGTAGTAACCTGACAGTGTCTGTAGTTTACTTAGCAAAATCCTGCTGACAAATTCGCTTTAAACTGTTTAAAGGTCACCAAAAAGAAAATAATACTAGCTGATTTATAATGTTCATCTGTTTAACTCCTTTTCTACATTTGCAGTATATATAATTCATGGAAGGGAATGTCTTCCCGACTGATGACGATAACATATATATACGTCATGGCGATCACACGCAAACAGGAGCTGTGCCCAGATGATAGCCGCTGGGTGTTTAGCGAACATCAAAGTGGACACCCGGGTCTCACTACCAGGAGCAGTGCCCGCACCTCTCCAGGCAGTTTAACCTCTTAATGCTGCGATCGTTATCAATCGCAGCATTTATAAGGCAGGGGGCTCCCTCTCCCCTCCAATCGATGCCTTGGTGACCCAAGTTCATCATAACATCCTGGTTACCAGGCTACATACAGCAAGCCCCTTAACCATGCTCCGCGCAATGTCTTAAGGGGCTTGGGTCACTGCAGCACTGACAATTCTAAAGCATTGCAATTCTTTATAAAGTGTCTCTCACACGTGCTGATATTTTCTGCACAGGAAAACTAAACACCAGAGATATTGGTGTCCGTATGTTTCATACGTGTTGCAACTGTGTGCCGCATAAGTATCACACCTATCGGTGCCTGAGAAAAGCCGGCACAGGTCAAGCTGTTCTCAGACGCCGGGTGCTGAAGACAGCTCACATCATTGTCCCCTGCTCTGCCTTCGAAGGGGACAATGTTGAGAGTTGCATTCAAGTGTAAAATTAATAATGAGGAAAAAAAAACAACAATATCCCTCACTTGTCCAAAGCTGAAAGAATCCAGAGTGTCCCACGCCGTAATCCATTAGTGTGGCACTTGCTCATCAGCATGAGCGGTGGCTTGAGGCGACCGCTAATGCTGAAGAGCAGGGGAGAATGACTCGCTGCAGCGAGAGTGGGCCTCACGATGAACTGTGGTGAACTCAATGAGATCACTGCTAGTACTGTGAGAAAAAGCGTCACGGTGCAGCGCCTATGCAAATACTGGGGTAGATATAATTGGTGATTCAATATAAAGAGTGAATGAAGGACGATCCTATGTTATACACAAATGAAATATTGTCATTAGTAACAGAGATACGCTTTTCATCATATTTAGGCGCATCCAATATTCTATCATTAAACACACCAAATAATACAATCGTGTTCAAAAGTTTACATACCCCGGCAGAATTTTTGCTTTTTTGGCCTTTTTTTCCAGAGAATATGAATGATAACACTATAACTTTTTCTCCACTCATGGTTAGTGGTTGGGTGAAGCCATTTATTGACAAACTGTGTTTTCTCTTTTTAAATCCTGGCAACCCAAAACATCAAAATGACCCTGATCAAAAGTTCACATACTTCACTTTTCAATACAATACCGTGTATTGCTCCCTCTAACATCAATGACAACTTGAAGTCTTTTGTGGTAGTTGTGGCAAAAAGCCTCCAGTTCCTGTAAATTCCTAGGCTGCAATAGCATGAACTACGCGTCTGAGATTTCCCCAGAGTGGCTCAATGATATTGAGGTCAGGAAGACTGAGAAGGCCACTCCAGAACCTTCACTTTGTTCTGCTGCAGCCAACGACAGGTCGACTTTGCCATGTGTTTTGGGTTGTTGTCATGTTGGAACATCCAAGTATGTCCCATGTGCAGCTTCTGGGCTGATGATTGAAAATTTGCCTCCAGTATTTGCTGATAACGTGCTGCATTCATGTTTCCTTCAACTTTGACCAAGTTTCCTGTGCCTTGTGGGACCTCTCTCAATTTGTAACGTTTATGGTTGTAGCCAAAAAGTTCAATATTGGTCTCATCACTCCAAACTACCTTGTTCCAGAAGTTTTGAGGCTAATCTCTGTGCTGTTTTGCGTATTGTAGGCGAGATACTTTGTGGCATTTATGTGGCAGTAATGGATTTCTTCTGGTGACTCGACCATGCAGCCCATTTTTCTTCAAGTGCCTCCTTATTGTGCATCTTGAAACAGCCACACCGCTAGTTTTCAGAGAGTCCAGTATTTCAGCTGATGTTATTTGTGGGTTTTTCTTTGCATCCCGAACAATTTTCCTGGCAGCTGTGGATGAAATTTTTGTTGGTCTACCTGACCTTGGTTTTGTTTTTACAGAGCCCCTGATTTTCTATTCGTTAATCACAGCTTGAGCTCTGCTGACTGGCATTATCAATTCCTTGGATATCTTTTTGTACCCCTTTCCTGTTTTATATAGTTCAACTACCTTTTCCCGTAGATCCATTGACAATTCTTTTGCTTTCCCCATGACTCACAATCCAGAAACGTCAGTGGCTGGATGAAAGATTCAAGAGTCTGTAAGGATCCCTGAAACTCACTCAGCTATTATGCACACACTGATTTCAAGCAAACAGGTCACAGGTGAGGATGTTACCTTTAGCAGCCACTCAAACCCATTTGTGTCAACTTCTCTGCATGTTATCAGGCCAAAATCACCAGGGCATGTGAACTTTTGATCAGGGTCATTTGGATGTTTTGTGTTTTCAGGATTTAAAAAGAGAAAAGGCAGTAGTCTGACAATAAAATGGCTTCACCCAACTACTAACCATGAGTGGAGAAAAAGTTTTGGTGTAATCATTCATATTCTCTGAAAAAAGGCCAAGAAAGCAAAAATTCTGCCGAGGTATGTAAACTTTTGAGTACAACTGTATAGAGCCTAGGAGGGGTCGTTCATTCTATCAGTCTTCTGTTAGGGGCTACGTTAGGGAGCCTAGGGACAGATGATGTACGAGCGGGGGCGCCATCTCTCGTTACCAATTTAGGATGCCAACCACCGCAATTAGTAAGTTCTGCATTAGGTATAGTTATCAGGGAAAGAGCACCCCTTCCAACACCGGTACACAGTTAGACCCCGCTCTGTAGGCTATACGTTATTCAAGACCAATGACATGTTAAGCACAATGTTTTTATACTAGAAGTCTGTATCACCTGTGTTGTGCCCTTTTGTGCTCTGTATCTTAAATTTGGGAATTTTTGGGAGTGCATCAATTCATAGGCACTTATGGCACAGGATTCAATAAATCGCTGGTCTATGTGCATTCTGTCATTTTTTTCTTTCCTGTGGTTATCTTGTCCTATAGGGGTGTTGGCCTTTATCTGTTCTTCATATTGAATATTTTTAGGGATAAGCCATGTAATAGCGAGTGCGCTAACTCTGTTATCTTTTGCAGGGATGACCTCCCATAGCGATATATTGGGGGCTCATGGTATATAAGGATATAGGAAGGTAGCACCCTATGGACACCTTCTTTCTTTTTGTGATATCTTGCCACTATAGGTGCACTTTATTCACATTTTATAGGGATTATGACATTATACTTTTAAACATACCCAATACAGGTTATATTTTAATAAAGGGGTTTCTTCTGTAAATAGCATAAATACCCTAGATTTGTTCTGTCTTTTGTAACCTGTCACCGGACAATACAAAGGTGACATCAACCCCACAAATATAAACCTCACTTGCCACAGCCA
Source organism: Oophaga pumilio (assembly GCA_009801035.1). Taxonomy (NCBI): domain Eukaryota; kingdom Metazoa; phylum Chordata; class Amphibia; order Anura; family Dendrobatidae; genus Oophaga; species Oophaga pumilio. The sequence goes on from VIAB01006184.1 coordinate 102,743, forward strand.
CAGGGCAAGTGTGAAGAGCTAGGCATAGCCCCAGAATTGGCACATCTAATAGATGCGCCTTTTCTGGGTAGCTGCGGGCTACTTTTAGGCTGGGGTCGCAATATACATTGCCCCTTACCAGCCTGAGGATACCAGCCCTCAGCTGTCTGCTTTAGCTTGGCTGGTTGTCAAAAATGGGAAAAAAACAAATGCAGTTTTTTTAAATGAATTATTTAAACAATTAAAAAAAAAAAGAGAACGTCATGGGACCCCTTTATTCTTGATAACCAGACTTGCTAAAGCGGACAGCTGAGGGTTGAAGCCTGCAGCTGTCAGTTTTGCCTGGCTGGTTATCAAAAATACAGGGGAACCGACGGCATTTTTTTTTTTTAAATATATTTATAGCGCTGGCTGATGAATACTCCCATCACCCAACTCCTGCTTTCACAGTTATCAGCGAGTGGAGTTGATACCAAAAAGTTCTATTTTGGTCTCACCTGACCACACAACCCTCTCCCATGCCTCCTCTGGACCATCCAGATTGTCAATGGCGAACAACAAACAGGCCTTGACATTTGCTGGTGTGAGCAGGGAGACCTTGTGTTCCCGGCAGGATTTTAATCCATGCCGATGTAGTGTTACTAACGGTAATGTTTGAGACTGTGGTCCCAGCTCTCTTCAGGTCATTGAGCAGGTCATCCAGTGTAGTTCTGGGATGATTCCTGACCTTTTGTAGGCCACGTTGACATGTTCAGTATTTCGTCAGTATTTTTACTTTTTTACCCAAAATCAGGAGTTGAACAATCAGAGGAAAAGTATAATAGAAACTCGTGTACAACTTCTGCATTTGCAACGAACTCCTGATTTTGGATTACAAATACCGATGCAAAATACTGACCAATTACTCAACGTGTGAACGTGGCCTCAGAATGAATCATTCTTACCCCATGATGCGAGATCTTGCATGGAGCCAGAAAATGAGGAAGATTGACAGACATCTTGTGTTTCTTCCATTTTCTAATAATTGTGCTAACAGTTGCTGCCTTCTCACCAAGATTCTTGCTTATTGTCCTGTAGCTCATCCCAGCCTTGTGCAGGTCTACAATTTTGTCCCTGGTATTCTTAGGCAGCTCTTTGGTCTTGGCCATGGTGGGGAGGTTGGAGTGTGATTATGTGAACAGGTGTCTTTTATATAGGTAACTAGTTCAAACAGGTGCAGTTAATATAGGTATTGAGTGCAGAGTAGGAGGGCTTCTTAAAGAAAAACGAACAGGTCTGTGAGTGCCAGAATTATTGCTGATTGGTAGGTGATCAAATGCTTATTTCATGCAATAATATATTCCAGGTACCTTGGATCCTTTTCTAGATACTTTATAAATTACTGCTGCTTCACTGTTTTAATGCTATGTATACACTAAAAAGGCCATCATGCAAATGGTGTTACGGTATTCCCTGCTCTAAAAACAGAATGTTCCATTTGCATATGTCAAATGTTCTCATTTACATTTCATGATTAATGTAAAGGGAGTCAGAGCATGAACTTGATGAGTGAGGCAGCTGAGTCAGTGCAGACTTGAGATTAGAAGCACTTATGGAAAGGATGCAGAATGCAATGGCAATCAATACACAAAATTATCACATTATATTTTCTAATCTGCACAATATTACAAGACAGCTTATTATACAGAGACCCGTCTACCCTTTTTCTTCAATGTATTGTAGCAGAGCCAATTTTTTTCATTAATCACAGTAAAGGCCCAACAGCAAGAACAAACCTACTTGCAGGCGGCACAATACGACACAATACCGCTAGGTGGTCGTTTGAGGCAGGCAGACCAAAGGAAAACTTGAGCACTGAGCGGCGATCTATACTAGATCACTCAGTGTGCATAAGATGCCATGGTTCTTGGTAGTGCAAGTCCTGTGTACACAGGAGGATGAACCATAAAGAGCCATTATCTTTTATGTTGCGCAAAAAGTGATTTTGCACAAAGGAGCAATTTGCTTGTTCATCATGTGATCGCCATAAGATAACCTTGAAACGAGCTTTTTTTAAAAAAAAAAAAATGTTCGTTCATGACTATCTTGCAGTGTAAATGCCCATTAACAGTCGTCCCTGTATGACTGTACATGCAGACAGCTGTCAATCAGGGTATCTACACAATGTCTTTTTCAGGCAGGTACGCTCCATAACTTGCCTGAAAAAGCGCTCAATAAACGTTATAAAGAATGACTATATGCATTGTAATTTAAAAGACTTCCTGTTCATACGTTCTTTTTCTTCATACGTCTTTTAACCATTTCACAATTGTACTGTATAAACGTGAAGTGGTTAAAAAACCTAAAAAGTGGACGGCGTCTTGAGGACTCACTAATCTACCAGGGTTAGCAAGGAGCTGATCGCCTTAAGTAAGCGATATGGTTGCATGTATTCCAAACATGGTGGAAGGAAGAGGGGTTTCTGTTGCTGCTGTGGACCGAAGTCCAGTAGCTGGATCGCTAGTCAGAGACGTGAAGGAGCAGATGTGCACCAGCACTGCCACTAATACTATGTTATGAAAATAACACCTTGAGGATATAGCTGGAAACCTGGATTAGAGGTCGGAGATGCAAAGCAAATGGTAGATTCACTAAAGAGTTTCTGTACTCCAAATTAAAGAAAACAGGTTTAAAAATAAAAATAAAAGCAGGAGGCTAAGCCACAGTAAAAGCAACAAGACAAATAACAAAAAGGCACTGCAGAAAAACATATTGGGATATTTCCTGAATTGTCTTCAGGTTGCAAAACTCTGTGGGTATGCCATGTCATGACCACATACCCTAAGAGAGGTTCCTTCTCTGGAGAACTTGCTGCAACCATTTGATTGAAAATTATGTAATTATGTGTGTTTATGTGTGTGT
>VIAB01006185.1:71832-114233 GCA_009801035.1 Oophaga pumilio
GTTTCATTTTTTGTCGAAACTCTGACTTTTGCCGTTAGTTAGTCTGCCATTTCGTTCGACTCGACTTTTGGTAAAGTCGGATGGTCCGAAACCTGACTCGACCCTCCCGGAGTCAAAGTCGCTCATCTCTAATTAAGAGTAGTCCTTGACAACTGAACAGTATTGGCTATAAGTTATGTATCCAGGAGTGAATTTGACATTAGCACTTTTATGCTCTGACATTCTCCTTGTAATTATTCATTTCATTATGGAGTCATTACTTGTAAGAGTCGTGGATAGTACTAGTCTTTCTGTACTGTAATTAATGCTAATTCATCTGACAGCAAGCATGATGTGCAAATTTGATTAAACTGCTTTTAATCTATTAATGCATTTACAGTACACATATAGATATTTTTTCCAGAATAAATGTCAAAATTACTGCGCTAGACTTCACATGTAGAAATATCTTGAAATGGATTTTGTTGAAATGTAACATAAATGATTCAATTTCAAATCTTTTGTGCAAAGCAAAACAAATTTTGTACATTGTAGAGCATGGATAATATGTAATTGCATTGTATTAAAACACTGTCTGGGTCAGTGGAGCAAAGATTTACTTTGTGAATTTAGGTAGGCATAGAGGCATAAGAAAGGGCTCATAGTTTGAAAAACAATTTCCTTTATTACATTACATATTCTGACTCCATAACTAGGCTGCAAGTGTAGGGCGCTTGAATGTCGATTTCTATGGATGTCTCTATGTGCCTGTACTCCCACACAGAGATTTCATCAGATAGCTTGACTCGACTGCAGAGGCACGTATGAAAATTCTAGAAGAAGGTTTATTTTCAAGCTGAATTTTTGTAGCTATGCACAATGAAAGTAGGTAAAAAAGACAATTCTGAACCAGAGATGCAAAGACACGAGCTTTGCAACATGACTGAAATGCACAGAATATGGAAGAAGGGAGAGGTTACTGAAATTAGAGCTATGGAGCCAGACAGGGAGACAGGAAGGACAAACTTCTAAAAGGCAAAACTTGCAGAATAGAAGTACAACACCAACAATACATTTAAATACTGTATGATACCCAAGTCATGGGACATGACATTACAGTTTATATCACTTTGTAGTGTTACTCTAAATATATACTTTTTATTCATATGTACCATGATCACCCTTTAAATTTCATATTGTCCTGTCCATGTCTGGAAAAGCTCCTACTACCTATGAGTCAATACAGTGCCATATTTTCACTGCAGATGCCTCTGAGCCATGCAAACATTTTTAACTTTAGTATAGCAAGGACTTTTTGACCTACCTTGTAGTCAACCTGTGTCACTCTCTTCTGAGATCTGGTTATCTGTTGTAATTAGCTTCCTCTTTAAAGCCATGGGTGATGGTATTTCCCATTAAGACTTCTAGCACTTTGTCTCAAAACTTCACCAGTTATAGATGAAACCTGACCCTGGTACAGCCCTTGTACTTAGTGATGACCGAGTATATTCGTTGCTCGTGTTTTTGGAAGTGTTCGGAGATTTAGTTTCTGTTGCAGCAGCTGCATGATTTATGGCTGCTGGACAGCTTGAATACATGTGAGGAATTCTTTTTTGGTAAGGAATCCCCACATGTATACAGGCTGTCTAGCAGCCATAAATCATGCAGCTACGGCAACAGAAACTAAATCTCCGAGCACTTCCAAACACTCGGAGATCACCCGAGCGTGCTTGAGTATACTCGCTCATCACTACAAGTTGTACTTTCACATCTTTACCTTGCATGCTATATGCTGTTGCTGACCTTAGTTTGCTTTGCTTCTTGCTCTACATGACAAATATGGGTTAATCTTTTTCTGCTTTCATATTAACTTGTCTTTTGACAAAAGCCTTTGTCAAGTTTCTCCTCCAGCCAGCAGTCACTCATCAGACATAACCCTGGGGACCTTGTATAATACTAGATCCTTGTATAGGGGTTTGAGCATGAAGGACAGAGTTCTTCTAGTACCTTCTAGGCAGAGTAACTAGTATAGAGTTTCTCCATGGAAGTCCTTCCTTTTAAGAGCTGTTAGACTGTACCTGTACATTACTGCAAAACTAGTCCACAGATTTTTAAAGGAAAAGTGAACTCAACCGAACCTTAAAAGTTACCACCAATGATGTTGCTGGTCGCCATAAATTTAAAGGTAATGGGTAAAGATATGGCTTGGAAACAGAACAATTTAAACATTAAGTTAGGTGCACAGTTGTCTGACACTGCTTATGTGTTCAACCATCACTTTTACACTTCTGTCCGAAGACGCAACCTGTATAATCATTGGAGGTACCCTTTAAAAAAATGTAGTCATTGCATGGTATGTCAAAGCAAAATAGTTTTTAGAATCAATATTTTCCTTTCTTGCAAGCTTGCCAGGTTTTACCATTTGATAATAATAATATAATAATATATCCTTCGTTATATCATTCATTTTACAGTATTTTATACATTTACTATATTATTGTAATGCCTTATGTTTTTTTATCTACTTGCATAACAAAACAAGGGATTATTGCCTACTTGTCCACAACATTTGGAAACATTGTAACAGATTGATCACTTTCTCTCCAGCATTAAATGCAACATATGTATTCAATGAAAGTGGTACTACCTTATGTTCATATAATGATGGAATGAATTAACAATCACATAGCTCATTAGATACGCAAGTGTTAAACAGTGAAGATTTGTTTCAATCCATGCTTGTGTCTTACCAAGTTTTGCTAATATAGAATAAGTATAAATTTACTCTATTTTCTTGTTATTATTTGAGTATTAACTATCTCTTGTATTTGATTGCAGTATTCTATGATATCATTGAATTTTCACATTTTCACTTGACAGAACAATTCATTGACTTTAACTGGTGCTACATTCCCAGTTACATTATGAAGATTTGCATATTTTTAAAAAATCAGGTTTTACTTTTACTAAATGAAAGTGCTTTTGTAATACTTAAAGGCAATCTGTTACCAGGTTTTGCGATGTAATCAGAGAGCAGCATGAGGTAATGGCACAGACCCTGATTCCTGTGATGTGTCACTTACTGGGCTGCATTTTGTCATTTTGATAAAATCACTGTTTTTCTGTTGAAGGTCTACCAGTTCTCTGACTGCTGCTATATCCACGCGCACAGCACTGATTGGCAAGCTTTCTGTTCATTGGCAGAAAGCTGCTAATCAGTAGTGGGGTGGAGTTATACATTGTATAAGGACTACATTTCATGAGGCAACTAGTCCTTTATTGCTGATATAACACTGATTCTATTGAAACTGCAAAAATTAGCCTAGTAAGTGACAAATCAATTTAATCATGGTCTCTGGCCCTCCATTATGCTGCTTTCAGAATAAATTAAACAGCATCTATGTACAGTTGTGCTCAAAAGTTTACATACCGGGGCAGAATTTTTGCTTTCTTGGCCTTTTTTCAGAGAATATGAATGATAACATCAAAACTTTTTCTCCACTCATCGATAGTGGTTGGGTGAAACCATTTATTGTCAAACTACTGTATTTTCTCTTTTTAAATAATTCTGACAACCCAAAATATCCAAATGACCCTGATCAAAAGTTCACATACCCTGGTGGTTTTAGCCTGATAACATGCACAGAAGTTGACACAAATGGGTTTGAATGGCTACTAAAGGTAATATCCTCACCTGTGACCTGTTTGCTTGTAATCGGCATGTGTGCTTTAAAGCTGAGTGAGTTTCTGGGTTCCAGACAGACTCTTACATATTTCATCCAGCCACTGATGTGTTCAGCATTTTTGTAAATGATCTAGATAAGGGAACTGAAGGTAAACTAATCAAATTTGCAAAAGATACAAAGCTAGGAGGAATGGCTAAAGGCACTGTCACACTTAGCGATCGCACTAGCGATCATGACAACGACACAACCTGGCGAGATCGCTAGTGCGATCGCTATGTGGTCGCTAGTTAGATTCCAAACACAAAGATCTCAGCAGAGATCAGCGATATGTAAAACGACATCTGCGGTCGTTGGGAAAACCTAGTCCCACCTGCGCCGCTGGTAAAGTCGTTCATAAAGGGTGTCACACTCAGCGATTCAGGCTCACCAGCGGGACACCAACGACCAAAAAACGGCTCAGAACGCTCATAAGCGATCAACGACATCTCAGCAGGGGCCACATCGCTGCTACATGTCACACACAGCTGTGTCGCTAACGAGATCGCTACTGCATCATAAAATCGATGACTCTTTAGCGATCTCGTTAGCGATCTCGCTTAGTGTGACAGTACCTTTACACTAGAGAAGGCAGGGAGAGAATTAAGAAGGATCTAGATAAGCTTGAACAATGGGCAGCGACTAACAGAATGGTATTTAACAGGGAGAAATGCAAGATTTTACATCTTGGCAAGAAAAACAAAAAATACATTTACAGAATGGGAGGAATAGAACTAAGCCACAGCAAGTGTGAAAAAGACTTGGGTATAGTAATGGATCACAGACTGCATATAAGTCAACAATATGATGCAGCAGCAAAAAAGACAAACACAGTTTTAGGATGTATTAAAAGAAGCATAGAAAATGCTTTTTGACAGTGAGGGTGATCAATGAGTTTAACAGGCTGCCACACAAGGTGGTGAGTTCTCCTTCAATGGAAGTCTTCAAACAGAGGCTGGACAGGCATCTGTCTGAGATAGTGTAGTGAATCCTGCATTGAGCAGGGTTTGGACACAATGACCCTTGAGATCCCTTATAACTCTAACATTCTATGATTCCACGTTACAATGCATCACTTCATCTTTAGCAATCAATCATTAGAGATATATATATATACTGTAGGAGTTGTACTCACTTGGGTGTGACGGGAGGAAAACAGGAGGCACGTTCCTTTAAAAGTTCATGTGAGTTTATTGCTTTATAAACCCCAGAAGCACAAATGGAAGATAAACAGCCTTTAGATCAGGCAAAACAAAATACAAATGTTCATAGCAGGGATCTGCTGCGTCAGGCCTGTGGGCACACAGGCTGGGTCAGTGTCCAGTAATCAAGTTTGGTCTGGAGCAAAACACACAGGAGGCATTCTCTCTCCTAATACACAGACCATGTGCCAATCAACAGCCTCCATTATAAAGGCTGTAACCACAAACAGAGGTGAGGTATGTGGGTAGCCAGACCAGACTTTCTCTTACAGCTACGTGCAACCCGGTCCCAGGTGCAACAAACGAACCTCTTAGTGCTTTCATGCACTAGAGAAAATACTCCGGGTTACATCACAGAGACAAGCCATCTCTGTGACACATACCTCCCATCGACTATGCCACCATTAGCCACACTACAATACATATATATAATAGTAAGTATTACAAACTCATGTCCCTAACATGTCTGATAAAATAAGGATAATGTGGCCGACACTGTTATCTCATTTTGCAACCAACAATGAACAGTGTAAGGCCCCCTTCACACATCCTTTTTTGTGTCCGTATGGGGTCCGTTTTTAAAAGCTGCAAACACAGATACATGCACACCCATTGTACTCAGTGGTGGTGTGCTCATGTCAGGTTTTTCACACGTATCATGTGTCGGTGTGAAAAACCCACAGGCATGTCCTTTTTTTGTACAGCACAGACAAAATACATGCGGCACATGTGCACATGGATGACACACTCTTAATATCCATGTACCATCTGTGTGACATATACTGGCACGTCAGAAAAATCTGTGCACTTCGCGCTCATCCTAGGGCCCGGATGCTGAAGGCAACCCTCATCATTGACACCTGGTCTCCCTGAGACTAGCATGACCTGTCTACAATGATGGGAGTTGTATTCAGCATCCACTCTGTATATCATGTGTAAAATTAAGAATTAAATTAGAAAAAGGTGTGATCTCCTGCGTAATTTTTATAACCAGCAGAAGGAAAGCCCATGGCTGGGGGCTGATGTTAATAATCTAGGAAAAGGAGACAATATCCCAAAAGGTTCCCAGGCTATTAATAATTATTTAAATAAATACTCACTCCCTGACCCTCCTTTTTCCCATTTATTACTGTAAAAATGAAAATAATAAAAAAAATATACCTCACCTGTTCGACGAGAAGATAATCTCTTCGTTCCACACCGTAATCCATCTCTGCTACATCTGGATGTCTTGATGAACAGTCACATGATGAGTTGTGAGCTTCAATGATGAGAGGTAACGTCATAGAGTTTGCCACCGGTCACTGCCAGCCGTGCACACGCTCAGTTCACTGTACGCGGCTCAATGAACTGCAGTGACCTCAATGAGATCACCTCTAGCACTGTGAGAAAATTCAAAGTAAGAAAAAACAACCCCTTCAGCACCAATGACTTGTTAATAGTGAGATAATATTGATTTTTAAGCAAAAAACATTTTTTAAAAGAAAATCACATTAGCATTGTAAGTAATAAATAAAAGAAATAATTTCATTCTAGAAGTTCGAAAATTGTCAAACTTTATTTGACTTATGCTAACATTACATGTAATTGTATAACTTCCTGTTCAAATACATGAAACTTGGCTATTATGTTCTCATTGCCTTCTTTTTTTTCCTTTCAGCAAACAACACTCGCTTTTACAAGTGGCAAAAGTCCATGGAGAAATAATTGTCATTTCCCTCTCTCTCGCTTGCTCTGTGCTGTTTTTGTTCTTCAGTTCTTCCTGTAAGTATTAGACTTGGCATGCTCTCTTCTAACCTGTTTAGACGTGAACATTTCCAATTAAAATCTTCTTTTTTTGTTTTAAAATTGAATGTGTGTCAAGGCTTGAAAAATCTGCGTAGCCTGATTAGTCCGGAAGGATTCATGGAGGGAAATGTAAATATACAGTGAATATAAAAAGGCTACACACTCCTGTTAAAATGCCAGATTTTAGTCATGTAAAAAAATCATGCTAAGAAGAATCATTTCAGAACTTTTTTCCATCAATAATTTCACATGAAATCAGTACAATTTAGAGATGAGTGGATTGATCTGCGTAATATTGAATTTGAGTCGATTTTCCCCAAATACATAGTTTAATATGAATTTGAACACTTTGAGATTTAATTCACAGTTCACAAAAAATAAAAAAAAATTCAGACACAATTTGCCAAAATGTTGCAGCATCAGAGAGCAGGTTTATGTATTTTTGTGTATATATTCTGATGTTTCGGTCTTACATGACCTTCATCAATGTACTAGAGAGAAATACATAACAAAATAGAAAAAATAATAAAGATTGTATTGTATGTACTGTTTCCATACATTAAATCACATTTCCTATTGGACAACTTTCTTTTGTGTGTGCCAAGGTTTTGTTCATAATATGTGACGGATTGGGGTCCTACCTGAGCACCACTTTTCCTCTCCTTTTTGAGTTGTGCCAACGATTTTGCTTGTATGTATTTTTGTGTGACCGTGTGTGCTACCTCATAATATTCTGCAGCTTTGATATCTAGTGGATTATCATGCATTGTACAAAGGTGGTCAGATCCTGGGCCATCACAGATCAGTGATTCCCAGTGGAGCAAAGTTTGTATGGTAAAGTTACCCAGTGACTCTGGAGATGGAAAATGACTCTTTTCTGTAGTGTGTAAAATCTTATGATCCTTCATAACGCTCCTCTTTCTCTGTCTTCTGCAGTGTGTTAGCTCATATGCTTATAAGGAGGTCGCGGAGACCCTCAATTGCTCCCTCTCTCCTTCATGTCAGGCACATGTCTCCCATGCGGCGCCCGGACAGTTTGGCTGAAACTTCTCTGTGAATTACTGTTATTCATGTGCTGTGTTTGTATGTCTAATAATGTCTTACTGTTTTACCATTGTGCATTGTAATATACCACATGTATATCTTAGATTAAGGCTAGTAAGAGGTTAATTAATGGGGCTGGGTTAGCAGCCTCAAAGGGACAGGAAGTTCCTGTCTCCCAGTCAGTGCCCGGGCAGGCTTGCCCAGGACAGGAGGCTCGGCAGCGTTGGGAGCCTAAGACTTCCCTGGAGGGGAGGGAATGCTGCCCCAGACCCCGGGCAGTGAAAGCGGGCACCAGGACTGCGATAGTGCCCCACCAAGGACTGTGAGAGTCCAGATACCAGCTGTGAACTACTACTGCTGCTGCTGCTGCTTTGGATTTTGCCAGGGAAAGTGCAGGAAGTTATATCCCTTTATTGCATCTTTATTAAAACATTTCCCTGTTGGATAAGAGCTGTGCCTGTGAGTTTCCCTGGATCCACATCATCAGTGAAGTGAGAAGAGAAGGTAACTGACTTGGTTATAGGACAGGACTGTTTCTGCCTGTTTTATGTGCAAGGGGCCAGGGTGCTTGTGGACTGTTGCTTTAAATGGACTCGGTCATGACTACCACCCTGTGACACCTTGTCACATGCTCATAGGGGTCTTATGGTCAGCAGGGTTTTCCCTTTCTATCCTCTCTCACACTAGTATTTTTCGAGCAATTACAAGCTTTCCAGTATTGAGATTTGCGGCACTTTATTTGTTTCAAATATAATTTCTTGGAAACCTTCATGTTTGAATTTAAAAACATCTGCTTATCTTTGAGAACCAAACTAAAATAATTTTGAGGGGAAAATGAAAATAGGAAAACTAAAATAATGTTGCTTCATAAATGTGAATACTCTCTTAATATTGGGGATGTGGCTTTGTTCATAATTAGTCAATCACATTTAATCTCATCATTTACAGTGATTCTGATTAACCCCACATCAAGTTTACCTGTTCTAGGAGGATTTTTCAGTCATTTTATTTTTTGCCTTTTACTGAAAAAACCATAATCTGTTATCAGCTTACACAGGAAAGGGATATCAATGTTGAAAATTATCAGTCAGTATATGGGTACAACATTTTTTTCCACGCCAGGATGATCCAGTGACTAGAAACTAGAAAGAGAACATTTAATGGAGGAGCCACCTCCACCACCTAGGCAGATGAGGGAAAGGTGATAAAGAAAAATTCACGAAACCTATAAATGATAAAATATAAATAGATGAATAAAGTAAAATGATGAGTGCAGGAGAAATGGGTTTAGAACACAGGATGAGCCAGTGAATATGTACCAGAAAGAGGACATTAAACAGAGGGCCCACCTAGGCAGATGAGTGAAAGATGATATAGAAAAGGGAACTTCTATGAGGGATCTTCTTGTAGCCTTCACTTTTTAGTGTAAAGAAATTATTTTCTTTTTCAGGTGTTGTGACATTTCTCTTCCATGTGATGCCATTACTGACACCATAAAATGGGAAGGTGTTTTCTTTGTTAAGTAATGCCCATTCATAGTAAACTGTCTTCTGGACACATGTTTAATAAATAATTAGACTTACCTGTGATTGAATTATTGTTAATTAAAGTTAAGTAGTCTAAACTTTAGCTTTGCTCCTAAGACTTTCACTGGGATTTATTATTCTTTACAACATGGTCTTGATGTAATATGTTAGGAAAATTATGTTTTTTGGGTGTGAAAATAACAGATCTTGTTTGCAATCAATGACCCAGATTTGTTGCAGTATTTTGTAGTATTATATCCCACAGGAAATGTTTTCTTACATATTTATTGGGGTGTAACTTTATTACCTTGGAAGCATTTAATATAGCATTACAAACATGAATAATAATAGTGAGACCATTTAGAACAGGGGTCCCCAACCTATGAAGCTCATCAGCCATGCGGGCCCTATGATGTGTTGCTCACGGCTGCCAGCCACCTGGTGCATCAGCACCAGGTCTAGTAAACAACTATGAAGAGCAGGTCTCCAGATGGTGGATTTTGAGAGTAGCCCTGCACAAAAGAGCAGATCTGAATATGCATATTCTGGCCTTGATGGTTTTGAGATCATTTAAGTATGGTAAGCTGGAGACCAGATGATGCTAACTGTGAAAGGACATTCTTGAACCTTGATGCAACAGTCTTGTTGGAGTAATTGATGTGAGAATACTGAATGGAGGTAGTTTGGATCTTGCTATAGTGCCTCAGTGTGATTTCTGTGGAAAATCTTTGGCTGTAATTATAACAGTTATGGGGCCACTTTTTGTCACTACTGTTACGGGGCAGGAAATAGATGTAGCTCGCGACTCTCTCTTAGACCTAAATGTGGCTTACAACCCTCTTTCAAAGCTGAATGTGGCTCTCAGGGTCAGAAAGGTTGGTTTGCACTGATTTAGAGGGTTATTCTCATTTCGGCCATTTATGGCTGAGACAGGAGCGACTTTTTCTTTGTGCTATCCGCAGAATATCAGGACTCCAGAAACAGCTACCTGTCACTTCAAAGGGAGAACAGAAGCAATGTAGTGCAGCCTGCTTAATCCTAAAGTTTTGACCCTCTGTGAATTGCACAGATAGATAGTTATTCCCATTCCAACTATAAAGTGTTGGCATGAGAATAACGCTTTAACCGCTTAGTGACAGAGCCAAATTTAAAAAATCTGACCAGTGTCACTTTATGTGGTAATAACTCTGTAATGCTTCAATAAATTCCAGTGATTTTGAGATTGTTTTTTCGTGACGCATTATACTTTATGATTATGGTAAATTTAGGTTGGTATGTTTTGTGTAAATTGTGTTTATTTATAAAAAATATCAGAAATTTGAAAAAAATGTAAAGAAATTAGCAATGTTCAAACTTTGAATGATTATCCCTTTAATCCAGATAGTCATACCATAGCAAAACATTAATAAATAACATTTTCCTCATGTCTGCTTTACATCAGCACCATTTGTAATATGTTATTTTATTTTGTTAGCATTTTAGGAGGTTTAAAAATGTAGCAGTAATTTTTCATTTTTTTCATGGAAATTTAACTTTTTTTTTTAGGGACCTATCCAGGTTTGAAGTGACTTTAATGGTCCTATATATTGGAAAACCCCCAAAAGTGATACCATTTTAAAAACAATACCGCCTGACATACTGAAAAATGCTCTCAGATAGTTTATTAACCCTTCAGGTTCTTTTCAGGAATTAATACAAAGTGGCATGATAGTAATGAAAAAGTTGATTTTTACCACCTAAACTTCTGAACAGGCCACTATAGACGGGAGACTCTAACGCCGCTATTTGCTCTCGAATTGCCATGGCAAACATCAGGTTCACAAAATCATGATCTCAGGGTGCCGATGGGGATAAAGAGGGAGAAGCCACTCTCTTAAACATTTTATATAATATAGTCCTTATTGACAGCAGCATCTAAGGGGTTAAACAGATATGGACGTTGACAACACTGATCGTGGCTGATGCAGCAAGTTGTCAGCTATAGTGTACAACCGACACCCGCCGGATTGTTACATGTATGGGGAGGCTATTCTCTTATATCTCAGGTCAGTTAAAGAACGTATCGACGGTCATTAAGGGGGTAACTTAAAAAATTATTAATCTATAATTTTTGCTGACATGTAAATATTCAGTTTCCTGTTCTCCTACAAAATTCCCTCTGTCAAGACATTTATTATTTTCATCTAAAGTTAATATTCCACTTTAATGGGAATAAGTGTTAATGGGTATAGTGACTGAGCAAGACGCAATTCATTCCAGTAACTACTGATATCCATGTCATTTGATGAGTACGTTTTACATCAAAAATACCTTGTTGTAATAGACCTTCAACTAAAGACCTGCAATATAATTCTTGGCTCTTCTGTTAACAATGAAGGAATGAAAGGTTTTAGGGAATCAATTAAGAAGCACAATATTCATTTATGAAAGCAAATATTCAGCTGACATTCACTGGTATTACTATTGTGAAGGAACAATCAGGGCTTTTATAGTCAGTCAGGATTTACGGGGAGAGAAATGCAGCTGCTTCTACTAATCAGAGGTGTTTTGTTATTATTAATAATATATTATGTTGTATTCTCCCTAGAGCTAAATTGGATGTGGAGCTGTATTAGCCTACATACTTTAAATAATGTTGACTTTCCCAGAGGGAGCTCAAATTGGCATTTTTTTTTCAAGGAAAATCCAATTATGCAAAAAATCTGAATCACAATAGGCTTAGCCCACTGTAAAATATTTTTTATTATATTTTTCTATTGCAGAGTAGTAGCAAAGAAGTTTGTTTGCCCATGGGAATGTTATTTGAAACTTCCACCTTTTTTCTTACAGAAATATTATAAATATCAAACAAAGCAAAAAAGAATTATACAATAAACTATGTGGTAAAGAGTGACAATTTTATGGTACGTTAAAATTGGCTAAAAGTTGACGTGAATGACATTGATTATTTTTATGACAATGACACTTGTAAAGACGTGAAATTAATTAGAAAAGTGAATTGTCAGTATTTCAAGTTGATGTCTTGGAAGAAGAAATCAGCAATCACAAGGATATGGGACAACGCTCACAACTTTTACAAGAAGGCCGGCGTCACACTGGCGAGTTTGATGCGAGTAAGTCGCACGACTTTCTCGCATCAACAGCCCGCTCTCGGACCCGAGTGCGCGGCTGCATAGAAATACATGCAGCCGCACACTCGGGTCCGAGAGCGGGCGGCCGTGCAGGGTGTTCATGCGAGAAAGTCGTGCGACTTACTCGCATCAAACTCGCCAGTGTGACGCCGGTCGAACAGAGAAAATTGTAATGGCTGGATGGTTCAAATCATTGAATAAAGAGGTTGGTCTTGCTGGTAGTTCAAAATATGCAGTGATTAGTGACTACGTTAAACCAAGGTAGAGCAAAAAATGAACATGGAAGTCTATCAAAGTCACCATCTTGATTCTAAGATTTCATCCTAATTTTAAGTTCTTTGTGCTATACCATTTGTGAAAAGTAAAGCATTCTAAAGCCTCTATGGCAATAGAAACCATCTATTGTTCAAAATTCAGTTGCTACCATCAATATTGCACCTGCTGCTGCATTAGGTACACCAAAACTTTACCTGCCTAGAGCGCTATCCAATCTTCCAAGTGCTATCTTCTTGAAATAATAGTGCCTAAAAATGCAGCTGTGTGATGAAAACATGGACGCATCGAGAAAATGCCATTATATGGAAGCTAAGAATGAGTATGCCACTGTTAATATAAGTCAATAATAAAAGTTTTATTTATATAATGCCAACACATGTCACAGCTTTTTACCATTCAGAGGGGAATTGTGCAAAAAAACATTACAGAGTAACACATACTGTAATTCATTAATTCAGACATGAGGAAGGCGAGTAGCCTTGCTCACAAGTTTACAATCTATGAGAAAATAAATGTGACACAATAGATAATTGGTGCTTGTATTGTATGATCCAGCCTTCTTTGCAAAAAATAAAGGTATTCATGTAAAAGCAGTATAAACTGGTCACCATGATCCAGGATCTGCTTGTGTTCAAAAATGAATAGCTACTAAATAGATGGATTGAAAGGCGAACAGTGGAGAAAAGGAACCTGGAAGAAAAATATAGGAAAGGACTATTGAGAAAATTGAGATTAATGAGGTGATGTGATAGACCTAAGAATATGTTTTTAGAACATGTTTAAAACTTGACACTGGGAGTTAAAGAGGGCGTTTTACTTTTTTTTCCAAGTTTGACTGGTTGCACACTTGAATAGTGGCTGCAAATCTGAACAAAACTTTAAAAAAAAATTTGCCTCGCCATTGTTGAGATATTAGTGATGAAAGTATTTGGCTCCTGAACAGTTATTTTTTTAAGTCCAAGTGTGCATTACCAAAGGGATTTAACTTGGGGCATGTACTTCTTCATTTTTCTGACACTAACAAAATCTAAGCAGTCAGCAACTCACTGGGAAAAGAAAAAACCTCCCCCCATAACAGCTTAGAAGAGGATCATGTATTGACAATCAGTCTGCTCTTCTCATTGCAGAGTGATGAGGTGCTTGAGCACAGCAGACATGAGTGTGAATAACTGACAGCTTTCAACTCTCATCTCTGGTATTTAATGTGGAGGATGCGACTGTACTGACAAGTTCAGTCTAATTAGAAACACTTCTAGAAGCTCGCCTCTCATAGTGCTCCCAGCTTTACCAATCATAAGCAGGCATTCACATACAAGGGAAAAAAGAACACGCACCCAGGATAGCTTAGAACAGGCTCTGTGTGGAACATAATGACATAGTCTTCTGTCCTTACTGCAGAGTGCCTACATGTGCCACAGCCCAGAAGATTTGATTATCAGTTTTCAGCCTTCATATCCTGCAGTCAGTGTGGATGGGAACTGCACTGCAGCGTTGTCAGCACTACACTTGCTTTGGAAATACTAATATGCATTTGGTCATGCCAATAAAGCTTACTTGAATTTGAATTTAAGAGAAGAGCTACTAGAAGTGTTTGTGAAGGACTCAACTCTGCAGCACTGCCCCTACCCAACACTTACTGCTCATGATGAGAGCTTAGAGCTTTTTTATATCATACTCAGGTCTGCTGTGCGTCATCATGTCATGACTCTGCAGTGAGGAACGCAGACTATTTGTCAATACATACCCGAAAAAAGAACCAATGGACATAATAAATAATAATAATGGAGTAATAAAAAATAGTAAACTTTATTTATACAAGATAAATCAATAACAATTGAATAACGAGAGCAATAAATACCATATGATCATAAGGGAATCAGCAACATCCAGATACCATCTCCTAAAATAAGAGGGTCATATCACGCATATAAAGTCTTCACACTGAAAAATTTAACCGTTGAAACATATTTGGCAAAAACTGGTTACAAAGCCAACCTACTTATGCATATATATGCAGGATCCCTTGATATATATGGTGCAGAAAAAGAGGAAATAAACCAATTTTAAAGTGCATAGTGCATAGAAAGTGGTCTAAAAATGACCTACTGCAGACAGACCAAACAAAATAATAAATAAGGACAAAGTGTCAATGTTGTAACCAACCTATTAGGAGTATGGAGAGGAACCCCAACGTGCGTTTCGCACTTTGCTTCTTCGGGGAGCATATTGCCTGAGTCTATATGGCAGGTTTTTATATGAAACTACCCGGAAGTCTTCCTGACGCGAGAAATACATGGCGCTGCATGAGATGCGGCTAGGGACCGGAAACCACGGAGTCGGCGTCCAAAGTCACGAGCACACGCCCACCACCATGACATCATGGGGCGGGCCCAAAACTCGCAGCATCAGAGGGACGCCTATCCATGGTAACGGACCCAGCTGAATCGCAGGGAGCGCACCTCGCTCAGAGGGAGATCGAAGTTAAAACCAAAATAAGATAAATAAGATCACGCTGTCAGCCAAACCAAAGTGGAAATATGGCACAGAATAGGTCTGTACCATATAAGAGCAAAGATAGCAGTAATGATGAAGACAAAACTGAAATGATCTATGCGCACACAGAAAATTAAATATAATATGATAACAGTGACTGTAATAGTGAAATAAAGTGCACATACCTGAAAGGAAAGAGTGAACCCCAGTGAGAAAAGTGAAGAAGAGAAAGAAAATAGATTCTATGGAAGAAAAGATAAATAAATAAATACATTGATGTGAATATATATATATATTTAAGACCACAAATACATCTCTACTATTATATAAAATCAATAATATAAATATAACCCAATATGTAGGGAGCTAAAAAATGATGATGTGAAATAAAGTTACTATATTGAATAAATGTATATATACATATATATACATGTGAACCGCTCCTCCAAGCGTAAGTTGTGAAAGATGTGCATAATGAATTCATAATTTATAAAAAATAAAAAGCGTGCATAATAAATTCATATATGAATATAAACATAGAGATATGATCCATCCGTGAAATATACCGAAGTAATCCTCCAATTCCAGCATCTTGGACAGGCTTGAAAAGATAAATATTTAAAGTCAGATGACAGCAATCCAATACGATCTAAGATAAAACCTGCATAAAAAATAAATGATAAATAAAAAAGTGAGAGTTAAAATATGTACATAACAAACAGACAAAACAAAACAATATCATTTACAGAAAAGGAACAAAGCTGAAGGCATTTCGTTAAGTCCCTTGGGTCGTACTCAGTCAATTTTAAATATCCACTGTGCCTCAAGTTGGGCTAATTTCTTCCTAATATCACCTCCACGTTTATCTTCCAGAATGTGATCAATCCCACGAACCCTTAAAAGATTACTATTGCAGTCATGTGATGACTTGAAATGTCGTGGTATCGGTTTTAGTTGTTCAATCGCCTGACAATTGGAGGCATTTGTCAAAACATGTCTCACTCTGAACCTGTTCTAAGATAATGTTTGGGTGTGTTCTACTTTCCCCAGTGTGTTGATGCCTATTTTAGATTGGTCACTGGTCAGTATTAGGGATGAGCGAATGTGTACCTTGAGTATCTGGGTGCTCGGATGCTCTTGGCACTTGATGAGCATTGGCTGATGCTCGGATTTGAAGCTCAAATCTTCACTCAGCATATTTGGTGCCTGGTACACAACAAATAAACATGCAGGGACTGTCTGCCAGTCACTAATGCTTTAGCCATCTTGGTAGTGGCATTACTGTGATTGGCTGGTCGCCTTATCTCATCAGAGGTTATAAAATGACAGGAGCCGCCACGCTTGACACACTGACACCATTGCACAGCTCGGGAACAGTTGTGATTGGAGGAAGAGCAATTATCCTGGTCTGTATGTGAACATTTTTATCTAATCAGAGTCCTCTTCTGTTGATACTGGTGCTGATGCTGAACGTTATACTAACAGTCCTTCTAAGGGCTAATCCTGTGCTTTACTATTTATATCAGATACATTCTACATTTAGCCTAGGGACAGTTGCAGGAGCAGGGAGAATGGCAGAATACAGCCTCTAGGCAGGGTTTAGGGCTTTGCAGTTCATTGCTAAATAGATAGCTGCTGCACAAGACCACATTCTTTATTTTTTGTGTGAAAAAAATTATCCTATAGTCATCCATACAGTTTAACTTGCTTGCTGTCACATTACGATGGTATATAAAACTTCAAAAAACAGTCCAAAAATTCTCTGGATTGAATTAGTCATCCATAGAGTTAAACGTGGTTAGTTTTACATTTTGATGGTAAATAAAAATACAAAAAAAGATAAAAAAATTTTTATAGATTCAATTAGTCATTTGTACAGTTTTCCACTTGTGTTACATTTTGGTGGTATTAAATTCCAAAAAAATGCTGTGCCTGCTACATGTGACCATTTTTTTAAAATTAAAAATAAACTTGGCTTTCAGAGATCTAGCAATTAGAAAATGTGTAAGTTGTGTGGTAAGGGATGGAGACGTGAAAGTGCTGATGATGGTGCATGCAGATGCTGAGGACATTGATCAGGTGACACTACGCCTGTTGCTGAAGCACAAAAAACAAAACCATCCACGACACATAGCTTACTGTCCTAGTTTGCAGGGAGGCACGAGACACCATTTCTGAAGCCACACCAGTGCGAAAAGGTGGTCGGTTGAATAGCAGATAATGCTTCCAGCATGCTTGCCAGCACCATCCAGTCTTCTACATGGTCCAATCTCACCAGCCAAAAGTCTGGATCACTTAATCCTCACCTTGATCTTCCTTCCTTCCACCATATTGAATCCAAAGAGACTGGTGATATCATATTAGGAAGATCCGAGAAACTCTTTACAACATAATTTCTTCATTGTGGCCTCTCTCTCTGCATGTTCCAAAAAGTACAGGAGGACATGCTGTTTAGTGATGCACAAAACTTAGAGCAGCCAGGCCAAAAAAACATGACGGTGGGGAAAAGCAAACTTTGCCTAAGGAGGTAGATGATGATGAGACACAGTTGCCGATAACTCAGATTGTTGTTAAGTCACCAAGTCTGGAGGACCAGGTTGCGGTGATGAAAGATGAGGTGGTGGATGACAAAGTCATTGACCCAACCTGGGAAGCTGGCATGCAGAGCAAGACCAGCAGAGCTGATGGGGAGGGATCGGCAGCACCGAAACAGGCAGGGTAAGGCAGTGGGGTGACTAGAGGTAAAAAGTAGGCAACTGTTCTGCAAAGTACTGACACTCGTGAATTTCTCCATCAAAGAGTTAGACTTTTCCCAGTCTGAGACTTTTTAAAAGAGATTTCTGAGACAATAAAAATGGTTATTTGCAACCTGTGCCATGCCAATATCAGCAGGGGAGTGATCACTAAGAGGCTAACCACCACCAGCATGATCAGGCACATATCACCTAAGTACATGTTGTCCACACCTGTTACTTGCCACAGGTAAGATTGAACGAGCTACACATGCTTCAAACAAAGTTGTTTACTCACAATTTTGGACACAATTTGGGGGTTTTGTGTGAAATGATGTCAAATTTACCTTTTTTTCTGTTGTTTTGTTATGTTGTTACAATTCTCACAAAGGAAATAAACATGTTTATAACAAAACATATATAATTGCAATAATTTTCTGGGAGAAATACTTCCTTTTCTGAATTAATTTCAAGTGTGCCAACAACAATTTTGGCCATGACTGTATGTCTCAGACGTGGAGGAGCATTATATTAACCTTCTGGCATTGTACAGTGTAAATAAATTTAGTCACTGTATTATAAAAATCTTTCTAATGATCCTCTATACAGATGCAACATTTTTTAATATGATACATGATGCATTCCTTTTCTATGGAACAGAGAGCAATCTTGATGCAAATTACTAACCTTGCCTCTCTTGTACTCACCTCCTTGTTAACTTTTCTTGCTGCTGCAGCTGTCTGCTGGCTTACTCAAGCACATGACTCTTCTATTCTTCATGGCATGTGAAATCCTCTTCCTATTCACCTTCACTGTGTGCTAGCAATTCCCACTCCGAGTATGCCTCGTGTGATGAATGTCATGACAACATAACACAGGACATCAATAGTAATGACCGTCATGTGTGTTGACCAAGGCCTACTTTGTGTATGAAGACCAGGTGGGAAGCTGTGGCAGAAAGACAAATAAGTGGCATTGTGAGGTACTGTTTTTTATTTTTTAATCCCTTTTCCGGCCCTCTACAATGCAGGATTATAGAGGCATGCTAACAAAACATTTTGCTGAATTAGCACAAAATGAATGACAAAAATATTAGATTCAATTCGACTTGAACCGATTCACTTATTTCTTACCAAAATTTTTTGCTACATCATTATGTTCAGAAATCCTACTTTGTGTTTCAATTTCTCAGCTATCCAGACACTGAACTTCAATACCTACCTAATCCTTATAACACCTGAGATTTTGCTATGATGTCTAACATCCTAGCTCAAAGATTGTTGGAGACTGACAGACAAGTAGATAGATAGCTAGATGGAGAGATAGCCAGGTGGATAGGTATATAGATATCCAGGTAGATACAGTGGTGGCCAAAAGTATTGGCACCCCTGCAATTCTGTCAGATAATACTCAGTTTCTTCCTGTAAATGATTGCAATCACAAATTATTTGCTATTTTTATCTTCATTTAATTTGCTTGCAAGGAAAAACACAAAAGAGAATGAAGCAAAAATCAAATCCTTGATCATTTCACACAAAACTCCAAAAATGGGCCAGACAAAAGTATTGGCACCCTCAGCCTAATATTTGGTTGCACAACCTTTAGCCAAAATAACTGTGAACAACCGTTTCTGGTAACCATCAATGAGTTTCTTACAATGCTCTGCTGGAATTGTAGACCATTCTTCTTTGGCAAACTGCTCCAGGTCCCTGATATTTGAAGGGTGCCTTGTCCAAACTGCCATTTTGAGATCTCTCCACAGGTGTTCTAAGGGATTCAGGTCTGGACTCATTGCTGGCCACCTTAGAAGTCTCCAGTGCTTTCTCTCAAACCATTTTATAGTGCTTTTGGAAGTGTGTTTTGGGTCATTGTCCTGCTGGAAGACCCATGACCTCTGAGGGAGACTCAGCTTTCTCACACTGGGCCCTACATTATGCTGCAAAATTTGTTGGTAGTCTTCAGACTTCATAATGCCATGCACACGGTCAAGCAGCCCAGTGCCAGAGGCAGCAAAGCAACCCCAAAACATTAGGGAACCTCCGCCATGTTTGACTGTAGGGACCGTGTTCTTTTCTTTGAATGCCACTTTTTTTTTCCTGTACACTCTATGTTGATGGTTTTTCCCAAAAAGCTCGACTTTTGTCTCATCTGACCAGAGAACATTCTTCCAAAACGTTTTAGGCTTTCTCAGGTAAGTTTTGGTAAACTCCAGCTTGGCTTTTTTATGTCTCGGGGTAAGAAGTGAGGTCTTCCTGGGTATCCTACCATACAGTCCCTTTTCATTCAGACGCCGACGGATAGTACAGGTTGACACTGTTGTACCCCCGGACTGCAGGGCAACTTGAGCTTGTTTGGATGTTAGTCGAGGTTCTTTATCCACCATCCGCACAATCTTGTGTTGAAATCTCTCGTCAATTTTTCTTTTCCTTCCACATCTAGGGAGGTTAGCCACAGTGCCATGGGCTTTAAATTTCTTGATGACACTGCGCACGGAAGACACAGGAACATTCAGGTCGTTGGAGATGGACTTGTAGTCTGAGATTGCGCATGCTTCCTCACAATTTGGTTTCTCAAGTCCTCAGACAGGTCTTTGGTCTTCTTTCTTTTCTCCATGCTCAATGTGGTACACACCAGGACACAGGACAGAGGTTGAGTCAACTTTAATCCATGTTAACTGGCTGCAAGTGTCATTTAGTTATTGCCAACACCTGTTAGGTGCCACAGGTAAGTTACAGGTGCTGGTGATTACACGAATTAGAGAAGCATCACATGATTTTTCAAACAGTGCCAATACTTTTGTCCACCCCCTTTTTTAGGTTTGTTGTGGAATTATATACAATTTGGCTTTAGGTCAATTCGTTTTGTGTTTTTTCATTGAAGACAAATTAAATGAAGATAATAATACCAAAGAATTTGTGTTTGCAATCATTTACAGGAAGAAACTGAGTATTATCTGACAGAATTGCAGGGGTGCCAATACTTTTGGCCACCTCTGTAGGTAGATTTTCATGAAAATCCACACTTGGATATGAAAAGGATTATATTGATATGCACACAGTGATAAAATATATTATAAGCATTCACCTTCACCTTGTGTTTCATGCAGATATCAAAATGAGAATAAAAGGCTTTTTATATATTTTCTTTAAAAAAATCTTAGTTCTTCCTTTTAGATATTTTTTCTATGTATTTGCTCTTCCCCCTGGGAAGGACAGTGTAGCAATTATTTGTATCCTTTCCTTTCTCTTCACCATTCCCTTTATGTGGTCTTTCTCATAGCTTGTTTCAAATATACCCTTTTCTTTCATGCTGTCCAACAGGGCAGTCAGGCTGCACTTAGAATGGGAAGTAAGTTACATAGTAGTCATTCAAGTTATGCTGTAGAATAGGACACCACTGGCATTAATAGATGAAAACATATTATTTCCTGTAGTGTATTGGCAAAAGCAGTATTTATTTCCTGGAAACTTAATGTACATTCTTCAAAGCTGTACAAATATAGCCTCAGAAACATTCAATACGTTGTGCACTCAACGGAATGAAACTGGTAATGCTAGAATATACTGTATACGTATATACAGGGGCGAACATATCATTGGTGCAACCTGTGCAGCCGCACAGGGGCCCAAGAGGTGAGGGGGCCAATTTATACCTCCAAAGCAGGTGCAATTTTGCATTTTTAGGAGATCTTGGGCTGCAAAGGGCCCATGCATTGTTCTTGCACAGGGGCCTTTTTCTGACTTTTTCCACCAGTGCATATATATATATACACACATACACAGGTGCTTCTCACAAAATTAGAATATCATGAAAAAGTTATTTTATTTCAGCTATTCAATGCAAAAAGTGAAACTCATATATTATAGAATCATTACAAACAGACTGATCTATTTCAAGTGTTTCTTTCTGTTTATGTTGATGATTATGGCTTACAGCCAATGAAAACCCAAAAGTCATTATCTCAGTAAATTAGAATACTTTATAACACCAGCTTGAAAAATGATTTTACAATCCGAAATGTTGGCCTACCGAAATGCACAGTACAGACCAAAAGTTTGGACACACCTTCTCATTTAAAGATTTTTCTGTATTTTCATGACTATGAAAATTGTACAATGTATGAACAGACACCGTGTTCACAGCTGAAGTAGGTGCTGAGGTTAGGTTCCCAAACCATAGACATATAGCACGTAAACCTCGCACTCAACTTGGCTATAGTAGATAGAGTTTTATTGTAGTACACCAATAAACGTTTCTGTCTGTTAAGACCTTCTTCAGTTACTACAATTGGTTAGAGACAGAATAATAAAAACAATAAATTTATACAGAAACAAAAAAATATACAGAAACAAAAAAATGTGCAAACATAACAATAAAAGAAAGTATATACAATAGCAACTGGTCATGTGGTATCATAAATGAAATAAACAGAGGGATGACCAATATAACACGCCATGTTGTCTAACTGTGAAAATTGCACAGGAGAATATGTCACTGAAGATAGGAAACCAAGTGTGTACACATACCGTACTAGAGGAGCAAATATAAATCGTGTCCTACATAGAGGGCAAGAAATTTTGCGCTGTGCCTGAAACATAAATGGTAATCCAATAGGTAAGAGCAATTGTTTCAATGAGCGCTACAAAGGGAGTATATACTTACTGAAGATTTCACATGGAACAGCCAGTGTGAACTATAAATAACAGTATTGTGGGTAGTATTAGTGATAACTCCATGGCAGCTCAGAAAAGATATGCTATATAGCGTGAAAAATAAAGCACAAGATACCTGTGATATCAGTGAGCAGGACAGATTTGCTGTCAGATGCGGTATCCGCCGCGAGTCTGAGTGATATGAGCTATGTGGGTAAAATAACGGTACACAATATATTAGGTATGATTCCAGAGGGCTCAAATGGTGAAAAAAATGGTGCTGATATAGCGCAAAATACCTTAAGTGTCCAGGAGCAGGGAGAGCTTGCCGTCAGATGCGGTATCCACCGTTGATCTGACTAAAGTGAGTCGCATGGATACTTAAGGAAATGACAGGGGCGGGATGAATAACGGTGCAGAAAATAAAAATAGACATCGCCGAGTATCCCTGTAAGTATCCAAGCACATATAGTCTGTAACCCGGCAAGGTGTGGCTCCTACCTAGGAGAGCGCTGTCTGGACTGGAAGTGATCTCATAAGTATGGTTGTGCGTCTCAGAGCACAGTATATTTTCGTTCCAAGAGAGGGGACTGCTGGGTAACATTGTTGGATCGGTCTTAGCGTTGAAGGGGGCAGTGTTTACAGCGCCGTCCCTTTAGGGGAGGATATAGTGAGTGCCATGGAGTATATTACTAAGGGGATTAGAGGGGCAGGAGAGAGTACCCATGGGCTAGAGTGAATTGTTCAAAAGAGCAGATTGCCTAATAAACGTGCAGTGACACAGCAGAATTAATAAAGAGATAACATCATAAAGTCTGATTAACAGTAATAGTAATTTTATTAAGTGCACAGCAGTCAGAATGGAGACATACTTATAGAGGATATGCAGTGGGTGCAGAATTAATGAGACCACACTTATAGTGGAAGGTGTTAATACAGACGGCTCTAAAGCGAAAGAGAAAAAGAAGTTAGTGATCAGGCACAAATGAACAGTAAAAGGACTGTTATCAGGTTGCAGGCACAAATATGACATTGCAAAGTATATCAGAGCAAAAAACATTCAAATAAATGCTGAAAGTTTGTAATCCCTATCTAGGCCCCCAGGACTCAGGGTGTCAAGGATGTGGATCCAGTAAGCCTCACTTATTTTAGTAAAGAGATCCTATTACCACCCCGACGGGGTTGTGATACCTGCTTTATTACCTGGAACCTAAGTTGAGCAATGGTGTGGCCTTGTGTAATGAAATTATATGGTATAGGAAGAAGGAGATTTTTGCACCGGTTCATCGATTTGTGTTTTGAGATTCTATGGCGGATTGGTTGTGAGGTTTCACCTACATAAAGTAAGCCGCATGGGCATTTGATTATGTAGATTACGAATGAGGAATCGCAGGTAAAGAAGTCTTTAATCTCAAATTCCTTGCCAGAGAGGGGGTGTCTTGAAGCTCATCAAGAGAATGCCAAGAGTGTGCAAAGCAGTCATCAAAGCAAAAGGTGGCTACTTTGAAGAACCTAGAATATAAGACATATTTTCAGTTGTTTCAAACTTTTTTGTTAAGTATATAATTCCACATGTGTTAATTCATAGTTTTGATGCCTTCAGTGGGAATGTACAATTTTCATAGTCATGAAAATACAGAAAAATCTTTAAATGAGAAGGTGTGTCCCAACTTTTGGTCTGTACTGTATGTTCAGTAATTGCACTCAATACTTGGTTGGGGCTCCGTTTGCATCAATTACTGCATCAATGCGGCGTGGCATGGAGGTGATCAGCCTGTGGCACTGCTGAGGTGTTATGGAAGCCCTGGAGGTTGCTTTGATAGTAGCCTTCAGCTTGTCTGCATTGTTGGGTCTGGTGCCTGTCATCTTCTTCTTGACAGTACTCCATAGATTCTCTATGGGGTTAAGGTCAGGTGAGTTTGCTGGCCAATCAAGCACAGTGATACTGCTGTTTTTAAATCAAGTATTGGTACTTTACGCAGTGTGGACAGGTGCCAAGTCCTGCTGGAGAATGAAATTTCCATCTCCAAAAATCTTGTTGACAGAAGGAAGCATGAAATGCTCTAAAATTTCCTGGTAGACATCTGCGCTGACTTTGGTCTTGATAAAACACAGTTGACCTACAACATGCCAGAAACGTCTTATCTGGGCCAAGGAAAAAAAGAACTGGGCTGTTGTTCAGTGGTCCAAGGTGTTGTTTTCAGATGAAAGTAAATTTTGTATTTCATTTGGAAATGTTGTAGGTCAACTGTGTTTTATCAAGACCAAAGTCAGCGCAAAATATTTTTTTTATTTAAAGGTACATTGCAACCAAATGTGCAGTTACATGTTCTTTAATCTGATATTTTATTTCTTGTATTGTAGGTAATTTAATAATTCCCAGGACCATCTGTAGAGCTATAGTAATAGGGGTTCCAGAAAGTTGAAAAGTTAGAAGTCACAGTGGTGACAGCATTCACTGAAGTCTTCTTTATTCCAATGGCTAAAAATGGATGAACGTGAATACGTTAGTGAAAATGATCTTAGATGTTGCATTTCACACCAACATTTTCTTTTTTCATCTTCATTTCCTATGTGATCAAACCAAAGAAATAAGAAAGAACATACTGTATGGTGGTATAAGTGAAAAATTCCATCTACATTAAAGTCTCAACTCAATTTACTCCCTACCAATGCTAAAATTTAATTATCACATCTAGTTCTGTATGATAATATTGCTTTAAGTTTTATATTTCATGACTGATTAGCGGGATGATGAAATGGCCACAAGCAAGGATAAGGACAGAATAATTAATTTACACCACCAGGTTCAACCAAGTGCTCAGAAAAAAATAATAAATAATATTATCAGAGGCTTCAAGGTCATAACAAGTGATGATTTAAATAAAGAAATTTATTGACTACATTTTTATATATCAATATGGTATAATTAAAAGCTAATTGGTAGACTAACTTTTATATACCAGGTTGCCAAGACAATGCTTCTAGCTGCTGGTTAGATTGTTGAAATTGACATCAAAAAGTGATTAATAACTTTTGACTTTTGGTTACCTGTAGAAAAGTTTCCCTTAGGGGATGTCTTTTTTATTATCTAGACATTTGTCAATCAGATTTCAAAAGTGACCAAACGGCTTCAAAAGGGAATTAAGAAATCAACTTCTGTCTGCAATAGTCACTTTAAATATGAATTGTGCTGTCAGATTCTATTAAATAAGGCCTACAGGAAAAAGGAGGCATACTGCAATCGTAACAGGTTAATAATAATCATTGATCTGCAAAATAAGCCCTTGTCAAATAGAAGTCTCAGTTAATAGTTGCCTCTGGTGACAGGTACTAGGGCTCCAAAAGGCAGTGCAATACCAGGAGATATTCTTGAAAATAAATATTAGGCAATCTTGCATGAAAAAATGTAATCAAAATGCTGAAAAATGGAAAATAGAGCTATGTTTATCAATTTAATGAAAATGTTAATATACCTATGTCTTTCTATATCACATCTAATTGAAATTTTTCATCAAGTAGAATAAAGCGCATGAAAAATGTCTTATTTCTATCCTGACATTAGCTAACTTCAATCTATGGTATCCACAGTGGCCTTTCTGCGAGAGATTTGTCCTCTCAGGAATGCCTGTAATAAAAGAGAATAGATCAAACAGAATAAAGCAGAGCCCTCTGAGGCACCAGGGCCTGTTATCTGCTACCTGCAGAGGCAGCAATTTGGTCTCATTTGCATAGAACACAGATAGCAACTGCATAAAACGAAAAAAAAAAATGGAAATTCTGTTCAAACAATATACATTATACGTACTGTGATATAAAAGAAAAAGAATGAAAAGTTCATTGTGCATATGTGAGGGAATGCTTTCTTTAGGCATAAATATCAATTTATCATTTTAAATAAATATTGATAAATTTGTTGGTTCTACAAGTTAGGACACCACATCCTTATTGATATGTAGGGCAGTCTAGTCTTTCATAGAAACAAAGAATATAAACTTTATTTAGAAGATTGAAAAAGGAAAGTTGTACCACAATTTCATTTCGCAGCTGTCTAACAAACCTTCAACATCAAGGTACAAGAAGTTTAACTGCAAATAGATTCTATGTAATTATATAGATTGTAGATGAGAAACCAATACTAGTAGTGTAAAAATACTGTCATAGAATGTAATAATTATACTACCATACCATTCCAAAATAATTACACTCCATACTAACAATACTCTGAAAATCATTGCCCAAAAGATTGCTCCATATTTGCGAAAATATGAAAAAGTGAGCACACTATGCAGACTCTATATGTCAGCATACACATAAGCGTGCTCAGTGAGCACTCGCAACACACACACACTCTAACCACTGTGAGGCAGTGACCGGTGTGATATGTGAGGGTTGCTATGTGTCCCCATGATGTGCTCAGAAGTGTATTAAGCCCCCGTCACACTAAGCGAGATCGCTGAAGCGTCACCGATTTTGTGACGCAACAGCGACGTAGCCTGCGATCTCACTTAGTGTGACACGCAGCGACGACCATCCCCCCTGCTGGGTATCGCTGATCGTTGTCGAATGGCCTGGACCATTTTTTCATCGTTGGTGTCCCGCTGGCTAGCGCGCATCGATGCGTATGACAGCAGGAGACCAACGATCAGCGAGCTGGTATCCAATGTACACATCGGGTATCTAAGGGCTGCTCGGCACCTAGTTACCCGATATGTACCCTGAATACCGGCTCCCAGCTTCTGCTGTAGAGCGCTGGGAGCCGGTATACAGGGTACATATCAGGTAACTAAGCATCGCGCAGCCCTTAATTACCAGATGTGTACACTGGATAACAGCGTGCTCGCTGGTCCTGATCGCTGGTGAGTCTGTCCATGTGACAGCTCACCAGCGATCAGCTAACGATGTCCTAGCGATCCCAACCAGGTCGGATCGTTGGTGGGATCGCAGGGACATTGAAGAGTGTGACGGGGCCCTTAGATCCGTTAGAGTGCCTTGTGGTCACAGCAGGTTGCCCGTGAGTCACAAGGCAGAATAAAAGTAAATGTGAACTTGGACAAGTTATTTGACCAAGGAATTGGTCAGGAAAACCAGGTATGGGCTTTTATTTTTTAAACGGACTGCAGAAAGGTAGTGGTGCCGTCCGTTTCCTCCAACCCAGATCTTATAAGTGGCCCATGGCCAAAGAGTCTGGTGGAAAGGAAAAAAAAACTATGCAAGAGGGTTTTGGTTATGTCAGTTTTGCTCTTGCAAGCAGACAGAGCAGTCGATCTGCAGAGCACTCCCTGTGTGAGGTAACACAGGCCAGCAGAGCCAAAAGGTCTGGCACCCCCTGCGTACACAGAGGTGCGGTCGCTCACAGCAACCAGTCCCGGACTGTCTTTTGATTTCCTGGCTGCGATCCGGAGGATACAGCATGCTGTGCACTGTGTGAGTTTTTTTTGGACATTAAAAACACGTTTTGTTTTGAACTTGCTTGGGTCACTGCCTCATTCCTGCGCAGCGTAGACACCGCTGCATCATATTTGGTGGAGAATGCTGGCAGTGTTAATTGAGGCATACCCCAATGCCAGCTGCATGTCTGTCATTAGGCCTGCCACGTTGCAACCCAGGCCTGCGGACAAAATGGAGGAGATCCTGAGGCAGCTGGTCCTCACACAGCAACAACAGCAACACGCTAATAACCTGTTGCTGCAGCAAATTGCAATCAAGGTCAGCTCCGCTTTGAGGAAACTGAGTCCGGAAGATGATGTGGAAGATTTCCTCACCGTCTATGAGTGCATGGCAGAGCGGGACAACCTGCTAACGCCACAGTGGGCCAAAGTGGTGTCTCCGTTCCAGAGGGGTGACGCGCTAAAGACCTACTTTAACCTCAGTCGGGAGGACGCCCAGGATGACGCCAAGCTGAAAGGTGAGATCCTTGCTCGACTGCAGGTTAATACCTACGTGAGAGCCCAACGGGTGTTTTCATGGACTTTTGTTGAAGCCCTACCTGCCCTGTCTCAGATTTATGACTTGCTGCAGCTTGTAAAAAGGTGGCTCCAACCCGAGACTTTAACCCCACTTCAGATAGTAGAACGGGTGGTGGTCGACCATCTGGTGAGGGCTCTGCCAGCAGCCATACAGCATTGGGTGGGACAAGGGGACCCGGGCACTCTGGACCAGGTGGTAGGACTGATTGAGCGATATACAGCCAGTCAAGGCATTATCCAGGACACTACTCCGCTCAGGCTGTCATGTAAGGCTCCGCCAGCTCAGGAGCCTGAGAAAAGTCCATGACCCTCCACTGGGGCCAAACCGGACCAAGCCCGTACTGAGGAGGTAACCTAAAAGGAGAGTGACAATAGACACTGACAGCTGAACCCATGGACTGTGGGTATACCCGCCATGTGTCTATGTGCCCCAAGCCAGTCTGCACCACCACTACAAACACTGCCGGTACCGAACCCCAGCTGTGCAAGGTACTTGTTAATGAGTACCAGACTGACGCTTTCCTGGAATAGGGGAGCTTAGTGACTCTGGTTCATGGGTCCCTTGTTGCTGGGGACAATCCCAATGGATGGAAAGTGGGGGTGGTAAAGACATGTGGTGGGAGTGGTAAAGACTCTTCCGTAAGGAACTGTATTGGGAAGAGACTTACCCCTGTTCTTGTCCCTGTGGGAGACCAGGGTTAACCCTCCCAGGGTAACTGGTATTCTGAGCGCAGATCCCTAATATTCCGAGTCAGGGATACCTGCCATAGAGATCGCCAACCTAGTGACAGAGTGAAACCACCGATAGGTTCCCCTAGAGTTATTGACAGGAGAATTTGAGGAGACCCTACCGATCCCTGAGCTAGAGGTGTCACCTGGTAAGTTCGGGACTGCCCAGCTCCAGGATCCCACACTGACCTGGGCCCAGGAATGAGTAATCGAGGTGAATGGGGTGGCTCAACGACCAGATGCGGAGACCGAGTTTCCTCGGATGATGATCAATCAGGAGTTACTGTACAGGGTTGATAAAATCAGGGATGAGGTGGTAGAACAACTGGTAGTGCCCCAATCCTATCGTCGGGCGGTGCTCGACATGGCTCACACTCACATGCTGGGAGGGCATTTGGGTGCCAAAAAGACGCTGGATCACAAACAGTAGCGTTTTTATGGTCTGGTATCTACGCTGAGGTACTGCGATACATGCCCGGAGTGCCAACTAACCTCACCCACCATGAACTACCAGAGTCCATTGGTTCCTCTGCCCATTATTGATGTACCTTTTGAGCGGATTGCAATGGATCTGGTAGGGCCAATAGTAAAATCCGCCCAGGGCCACCAACACATATTAGTGGTCGTAGACTATGCCACCCGGTGCCCAGAGGCAATACCCCTCTGCCATACCTCAGACAGACTAATAGCCCGTGAGCTACTTGCACTGTTTTGTCACCTTGGGATACCAAAGGAGATCCATACTGATCAGGGTACTCCTTTTATGTCCAAAGTGACTAGAGAGCTATGTAAGCTGCTATAGATTAAACATCTACATACATCGGTGTACCACCCACAAACCAACGGGTTGGTGCAGAGGTTTAATAAGACCCTCAAAGCCATGCTCAAAAAGGTGGTCGCCAAGGATGGGAGGGATTGGGACATGTTATTGCCCTATCTGTTGTTCGCCATCCGTGAGTTACCACAGACATGAGAACAGGAGCCCACTCGCATCGCAGTATACTTGAGCACGTGGCAAGAATGCAGGATTGGATTGTGGCCGTACGGCCCATAGTAAAAGAGCATCTGATGGATGCTCAGACTGCGCAGAGCCACCCGTACAATAAAAGGGCCACAGTCAGGACCTTTAAAGAAGGCGACCGGTTGTTGGTACTAGTGCCCACTCCAGAGAGTAAGCTCATAGCCAAGTGGCAAGAGCCTTATGAGATACGGGGGAAGGTAGAGGAAGTGAATTATAGGGTGTACCAACCTGGAAAAAGGAAACCCGAGCAACTATACCATGTAAACCTGCTAAAGGCCTGGAAGGACCTGGAAGGACCTGGAATGTTTGGTCACGGAGGCGACTCCGGTCGTACCAACAGGGGTCCCTCTGGCACTGGCCTAGGCCACAGCAGGGGGTCAGGTTAAAATAAATGATGTTCTCACCAAACAGCAGCGGTTGGAGGCTCGGGCCTTCGTACAGAGGAATACCGACGTATTCTCAGAGCTGCCGGGACGAACCTTGGTGATACAACATGACATTATCACTGAACCCCGGGTAAGGGTACGAATGAAACCGCACCGTGTACCAGAAGCCCGAAGGCCAGCCATCATGGCCGAAGTGAAACAAATGCTCCAGTTGGGAGTCATTGAGGAGTCCCGAAGTGAGTGGGCCAGCCCAATTGTCCTAATCCCCAAACCAAACGGGTCATTACGCTTCTATAACGACTTCAGGAGGTTAAATGAAGTGTCACAATTTGACCTCTATCCCATGCCACGGATGGACGAGCTAATTGAGAGTCTGGGGGGGCCCAGTACTTCACCACGCTGGATCTCACAAAAGGTTACAGGCAGGTTCCCTTAACAGAGTCAACGAAAGAAAAGACCGCTTTTATAACACCAGAGGGTCTTCTCTATCAATATGTCGTCTTGCCTTCTGGGTTACATGGGGCTCCGGCCACATTCCAGAAGTTGATGGACATTGTGCTAGTGCCTCATCGGGATTATGCACCAGCCTATTTGGACAACATAATTATCTTTAGTACCGACTGGGATAGCCACCTGTCCCAGGTACAAGCAGTGCTGGAGTCTCTTAGAGTTGCTGGGTTAACAGCAAACCCAAAGAAATGAGCGATAGGTCTCACAGAGGCCCAGTACTTAGGTTACGTGATTGGCCACGGAGTTATCAAGCCCCAAGTGTACCAGTCACCTACTTAATTAGGAAACTTACCCTGGCAAAGAAAAATTATAGTGTAGTGGAAAAGGAGTGCTTGGCGATTAAATGGGTCTTGGAGTCCCTAGGCTGCTATTTGCTTGGGCTTCAGTTTAGCTTGGTAACGGACCATTCACCCCTTGTCTGGATGAGAAACGCAAAAGAGAGGAATGCCCGAGTCACCAGATGGTTCCTGTCCCTACAAAACTTCAGTTTCTCAGTGGAACATCAGTCGGTGAAATCCCAGGGAAATGCGGATGCCCTTTCACGGGCCACCTGTATGGTGACAAATGTTCAATCCCATAAGCTTGAACAGAGGGGGCGGTATGTGAGTCAGTGACTGATATCATATGTGAGGGTTGCTATGAGTCCCCCAGGATGCGCTCAGAAGCATATTTGGCCGCTCGAGTGCCTTGTGGACACAGCAGGTTGGTGTCCCGCTGGCCAGCGCGCATCGATGCGTATGACAGCAGGAGACCAACGATCAGCGAGCTGGTATCCAATGTACACATCGGGTATCTAAGGGCTGCGCGGCACCTAGTTACCCGATATGTACCCTGAATACCGGCTCCCAGCTTCTGCTGTAGAGCGCTGGAAGCCGGTATCCAGGGTACATATCGGGTAACTAAGCATCGCGCAGCCCTTAATTACCAGATGTGTACACTGGATAACAGCGTGCTCGCTGGTCCTGATCGCTGGTGAGTCAGCTAATGATGTCCCAGCGATCCCAACCAGGTCGGATTGCTGGTGGGATCGCAGGGACATTGAAGAGTGTGACGGGGCCCTTAGATCCGTTAGAGTGCCTTGTGGTCACAGCAGGTGGTCACAGCAGGTTGCCTGTGAGTCACAAGGCAGAATAAAAGTAAATGTGAACTTGGTCAAGTTATTTGACCAAGGAATTGTTAAGGAAAACCAGGTATGGGATTTTATTTTTGAAACGGACTGCAAGAAGGTAGTGGGGCCGGCCTGTTTCTTCCAGCCCAGATCTTATAAGTGGCCCATGGCCAAAGAGTCTGGTGGAAAGGGAAAAAAACCCAGCAAGAGGGTTTTGGGTGTGTCAGTTTTTCTCCTGACGAAGGGACGAAACGCGCGTTGGGGCACCAGGGGAACGCCACGTTGTACCGACCACCTAGCATATAAGTGCCCTCTATTATTGTGCCTTTCCTATAGCTTTCACGGTACATATAGTTAACCGGTTAGTGTGTTATACACCAGGGCGACTGCAGCACTTATTGGTATTTAATCTGGGCAACACATACATTGTGTATAGGTCATAGATCACAGTGGTCTTTTCCCCCTTTTTATACTTGGTTCCTAGTTACCTTGTTTCTCATTGTATCCATTTAATATTATGGTCTGTAATATTGTTAATTAATACTTGGTGATAAATAAAATATATAACTTTTTATACAGCACGTTATACTGGTTGTTCCTTTAGTGCACTCAATTGAATTGCAGGTTTTTGTGCTATTATTTTGGGTTTTTTGTGATGGCATAATTAGCGATCATGTAACGACGCACCAGCGATCTTTGCCTGGTCGGAGCGTTATCGTGTTCGCTGGTGCGTCGCTATGTGTGAAGGGGCCTTTACAGTGGTTACCATCCATTTTGCTATAGAGAAATAGGATGAAATCACATGGACATGATAAGGCTGTGTTTGCATTAAAGTGTTCAAAACAAGTTCACTACCCTCCTGGGGGAAGTCAGATTGTTAAACACCTAGTTTCTGGTCAATTAGAGGCTTTTTTTGAATTGAACATCAAATTTTAGGGGAAAAATTGGTGAAATATCAAAATTCAAATTTCAAATGATCTGCCCAATTCTACTGCTCCGTTTATTTTGCTGTGGGGTCTAAAAAGACTGCTGAACATAGTAAAGCACATTTGATTGTCATTGAATAAATTTGTTATAAATCAAATTTCACCAGAACTTCTGAATTTTGACAGATTTGCTCATCGCTAGTGACATTAAGCTTTATTATATTAATACACAGTAAATAAAGTATATCACAGAATAAAGACAACAACCCTCAAACATTGTAACAAGTCACCCGTGAAAGCAAAGCCTTCGCTTGCTTAAAGCCAAACCCCCATGTTTGCAAAAGCTAGGCAATCATCGGAAGTGGATGAAACAAAGAGTGCAGAGTCTTTATGCAAGATAGGAGGTCCTGATTGTTGAGGCTAAGGGATAACATAGGCCAGGATTCAGCAAAGTAACCTTGATCGTGTGAGCAGATTCCATGTTGGAGAATTGGAGTTTCAATCATAAGAGCAGAGGCCTAGTCGGTGACATGAAACCTCAATTGTGTGAGAGGAGCCCCAACTTCCATTGTCTAAATGAAGAGGAATGTGAGTCATGTCTCTTGGGATGGGATACAACAGGAGCAGAATGGTGGCAGAAAGGAATTGTCTGTGGTCTACAGTGGGAGACTTGTGGCCCAGCATGGGTGTGCACTGTGGCTCCTGTTAGGCCCTGGATGGTTATTGCCATCAGAAGCTGAAGCGGACTGAAGGAGGCCCATATGGATTCAACCCGGGCAATTTTTGGCTGACTAACCAGTGTATCCTTAACAATATTGTTCAAGTGTGCATTTATATCAATGTGTGTTGCTTATGCTATGTGTGAATATTGATGTTGGCAGTTGTATTTAGTATACTGTATGTTCTTGGTGAGTTGCTAAACGTTTGATGAACTTAACAGACAATGATTACCTGTTTTTAAAAATAGTCAGGGATATTTAGTCGACGTCTAGTTTATTGGTGTCACACTTCTCAGTGCGGTAATGTCAGGTTTGTAAATTTTTAGACCAGTATTCAGGGAACCAGGGTCAGAATCAGGACCAAACAGTAACCACTAGAAGGTGAGAGAGCACAGGGATTGTGTTGCACTGCCTGCAATGTCATTGATATATGAATTGTAGATCAGAATAGTACAACGTCTTGCTAAGCCTGTAAATAGTTAATAAATAACAACTAGTCTTACTGTACCACTGAGTCCGCATTTTTTGTGCCGCTATATATTTGTACCTGTTAACACATGCATATAGAAGCCTTGGTAGTTCAGCATGCTCTACATTCGGCAGATTCTATCTGTTACACAGTGTCTGCTATTTAATCAATTAGATGCCACTCTCAATCTCTAAATGTGAAATTTAGCTGAAGGGGTTGCTGGGTACTGATGGCTTACCATGGCTGCTATCTTGGTAATTTTTTTGCAGTTCAGAAACATACTGCGCTTCTTATGAGATCCTGATTTACAGTGTATACTGCAATAAGGTAGTTTTGCAGTTTATAGAATAAAACATCTATGTAAAACAAATTGTTGCTAATAAGACAATCAGCTTGAAATGTAAAAAAAATATTATGGGTTTTGGAAAATAGTGACATAAACAAAAACTATTTTTTTTTGCACAATTACAATTTTTTTTTTACTACTTGCATAAAAAATAAATGGTAAATCTTATTTAGACCCAAATCTTATTTAGACCCAAAACCCCACAAAAATTGCAGAGTTGAATTGTTTTCACTATGTCATCCCACTTAGATTCTTTCATCACTTTTTCAGTACATTGAATTTTTAATGGTGTCATTCAAAACTATAACTAGTCACGCTAAAATCAAACCCTCATAAGGTTATGCTGGTAGAAAATTTTAAAAGTTATGGCTGTTGAAAGAAGGAGAGGAAAAAAAGAGTGCAAAACTGAAATATCACCTAGGAGTGAAGGCATTATATAGAACATGTCAATAGGATTAAGCAATATAAAGTTATGATCATAATGGGTCAATGAAGACACCACTGAGCCAAGATCACCAAGATTGCGCCTCCACACCATAGTTAAAAGTGTTCTGAAATTTATAATTTATAATTTATAACAGGAGGAAGGTCCTTGAAAAATCGGTGATCTGCTATTGAAACACCAGAGGCAGGTGGAAGGTGCTGGAACAGGACCAGAAGACCCTACTCATAGTCCCACACATCGGATTCCTTCACTAAAGGTATCAAATTAATCAGAATAACAGCACCATTATGGTCATGCCTGTAGTTTATATTGCTAAATCTTGCTTGCAGGTTCTCTTTAAAGGTGATCTTTCAGGTACCTCCTAATGAGAGAATTCAAGCCCTGGACATTGTTTGTGAAGTAGAAGACTTCTACTACAGGAAAGCAAACACATCCTGAATTACACATAATTGACATGAATCGCAGCTGCTCTACTATAACAGATATTATATTTTGAACCACATTTTCATATTTTTGGTTGCGTATCAACATTTACATTTGCTCTTCTAATTTGGGATGTTTCATGTATAACAAAGAAGCAAAGGATGAAGCATAATAACTTTAAGACCACAAATAAGACAAGATGAAAAGCAGAGTAAATAAATGCTAATTTTCCAAAGCAGCCCCATCCTTGAATTCATTAACTTTTCTTGTGTGACTTTTTTATTTATTTATTTTGCTCCCCGCCACTGCCATCTGGGAATTAAAGAACCAGATGTTATTTTATGAGAATTTCTGCTATAGATCTTTTTCTTTAATTACAATGGGCTTCAGAGAATGAAAACCCCAAAGATTTGGCTGTGTATGTAATCCGATAATTTGCGTTCTCTTACAACAAAGTGCAACATCAAAGTGTCTTAGGAAATTACTAGCGAAAATATTGTCAAACATGACAGATTCAGATCTTTTCTACTTGACATTACAAACAAGTTTCCTTGTCTTGATCTATCTATATATGACACCACTTGCTGACTAGGAACTGCATACTCATGTGGCATCCAATGGAATATGTTTTGGAGGTAATACTACAATGAACTGAGGAGCATATGGTTTGAAAATATGCAATTAACATAGGGGCATGCTTTGGGTCCAATTTATCAAGACCAGCGCAGGTCTTGATGATGATGCATGCTGGAGTTAAACACTCCTGATTATTGAAGATGTGCTAAGCCAAAAATCTTACTCCAGTCAGGTACTGGAATGAAATTTCCACAATGCAGGATTTTACAGATCGTCATGAATTAGACGAGCTGTAACATCATGCCTCTGCCACATCTTCGTCTTGCCCACTTTGACTTACCTGGGAGAAATTAATGTGAAAATGCCAAAAGTCACTAAATTTAGGTGCAATCCAAGTTGCACCGAAATTTTGCAACTTTTCAAAGTTTTCAAAGAATGCTGGCATGAAAGTTTTGATGATTTAAGCCTTTTATACTTCGATCACACTGGTTAGGCTGTGGAACACTTTACAGCAGCGATCCCTAACTAGCTGCTTTTGAGCCACATGTGGCATCTGACCAATACGTTTAAGACTCTTTAACTTATGATTAGTTATTTTTCTACAGCCACAATAAAATTGCTGCAGACATACCCTAACTCTCCAAAAAGCAGGAATTTGAATGATACTTTACTTTCAATTTTAATAAGTTTTCACTGCTTAAGCTTGTAGATTGAAGAGATGATTGCCCAGCTATAGTAATAATATTGTAATAAGACTGGATAGAGTGATTAAAGAGAACTCTGCTTAATTTAATAAAAGGTCAAAGACTCTCAAAAATTAATTTAGTATTTTATAACTGAACTTACTTTTAGGTCTGCTGTGAGCAGCCAGATAGAGCTTCAAATCACTAATTAGACAAAAAGTGTATTTACTGTACAGTTTGATCATGCCCATTCCCACCCCTGCATGCTGCGGCCATGATGCATCCCCTGCTCAGGAGAAGTGCATTACCCATTGTGGTTTTGAATTTCCAGACTGTATGAGTGTGATGCAAGGAATATTGTAATACTAGGTTCAAAGCAGTAACCCCAGCAGGGAGATGGCCCCTAAAAAACAAATATCTCAGATTCCACGACCCTATTATTCTTGAAATAGACTACAGTACAAGGGTTAAATGCAGTCAATATCCAATTAAGTAATATTACCATAAAATTCTGACATCTGTGCCAATTCATGTCTCCTTTGTTTCTGCTTTGACCGCTGGGCAGCTGTGTTGCTGTTGATGATTGACAGCGATAGTCTTGTTTTTGTCCTGGTACTTTGGTGTTGCTTAATAAGGTAGTTATGGGGTTAATTTTTGTCTGGTTTTGATCACTCCTTCCTGAAAGCCCTAGGTGGGGCTGTCAGCTATTTTAATCCTTGAAGCTCTAACTTCCACTGCCAGTCAATAGATCTTCTTTCCTGGTCTATATCTCTGTTCTGTGCTCTGTCATCCTGATTTGTCTAGTTGTCTGACTTTAGGTTGTATTTTGACCACCTGCTTGCTTTCTGATTTTGCTTCTGATGTGACATATTGATATCAAGCCCACGTGACAACCGTTCCTGCGCCAGCTAGCTCCACCGGGCAGTTACCTGTGTGGCCCCCTGTGTACATCCAAAATCCTCTATTGGGGTTAAAAACTAAAGGCCAAGGCAACCTCTGGCATCTGGTAAACCGAGTGGCTTGCGATAAGCTTGTCCGATGAATCACCCACCAGGCTTTGAAGAAAATCTCTGGAACTCAAACACCAATGCCATATTTAATATGATAGAATCATAGAATGATAGAGTTAGAAGGGACCTCCAGGGTCATCGTGTCCAACCCACTGCTCAATGCAGGATTCACTAAACTATCTCAGACAGATGTCTGTCCAGCCTCTGTTTGAAGACTTCCACTGAAGGAGAACTCACCACTAGTGATGGGCAAACACTAAAATGCTCAGGTGCTCGTTGCTCTGGTGCTCGATCCGTGCAACGAGCCCAATGTAAGTCTATGGGAAACTCGAGCATTTTTCCGGAAGCCTACCCGGCGGTCTGCAGAGGGACTAGAAATTGTGGAAATCGATGGGAACAGTGTTCAAATTACATGGGAAAAACATGAGGAAGACCCATGAGGAAGACCCCTGGATGCATTTCTGAGTCCCAGGTCACTCCTGTGAACAATGTTGTCAGAGTCTTATGTTACTTTTACGGACTCACAATAAAACATACAAAAAACGAGACCAAAATGGATTTTCCTGGGAAATATGTTAAGAACATCCTTTCCAGGGTAATGACTTGTATATAAGGCAAAAAAAATGACCAAAAGCAAAAATGCTCCTCCACACCTTGGGCTATGTTCACACATAGCGTTTTTGATGCATTTTTGAACTTTAGCGTTGCTTTCAACAAAGACAAATGCATTCACTGGGAAATGTCATTTTAACATTTTATAACCTTATCTAGCCATGTGGTGTGTGACACATCCTGTTTCATTTAAGAAGGAGGGACTCTGAAAGTCACAAAGCCTATTTTTATAGCGCCATCAGGCGGCCTTTACTATTCTTAAAGGGCCAAAAGTCAGCCCTCATTATTCTTAGAGAGCCATCAGCCGGCTATGCTTTGTTGTTCCCATTATTAAACAGTGGGTCTCCTATACTGTTATTGCGTATGCAGTGAGTGGCAGAGCTGTCCAAAATTTAGACGCACCCAAATACTTCTTTTGAAGAGACGTACAGTAGGTCCTCCTGAAAACAATGTTCCCATTATTAAGAAGTGGTTCTCCCATACTGTTTACCCATGCATTGAATGCAAGGGCTGCGAAAAATTTGGAGGCACTCCAATGCCCCTTGAAGAGATGTAGAGGAGGGCCTCATGAAAAAATGTTCCATTATTAGGAAATGGGTCTGGTCTCCCATAGTGTTTGCCTATGCAATGAATGCAAGGGATGCCAAAAATTTGGAGGCACACCAATGCCCCTTTGAAGAGATGTAGAGGAGGGCCTCATGAAAAAAGTTTCCCATTATTAGGAAGTGAGTCTCCCATAATGTTTGCCTATGCAGTGAATGGAAGGGCTGCCAAAAATTTGGAGGCACTCCAATGCCCCTTGGA
This sequence comes from Oophaga pumilio, assembly GCA_009801035.1. NCBI lineage: Eukaryota > Metazoa > Chordata > Amphibia > Anura > Dendrobatidae > Oophaga > Oophaga pumilio. Next base: position 111,114 of record VIAB01006185.1, read on the forward strand.
AGAGACGTGGAGGAGGGTTTCATAAAAAAATGTTCCTATTAGAAAGGAGGGAGGCTCCTATACTTGTAATGCCCATGTGCATGTTTTTTTATGGATATCATAAACACTCTTTAAAAAAATTATGTGGGTGTTGCATCATGGACCACGGTCACCCTGGTGAAATGTTGGTGGAGGATGAGGAGAAGGAGGAGGACAACAGCAAATAGCCAAAATCATTGCTATCATTCGGTGGTGTTGAGAAGTCTGCCCCAATCCAGGCCTTGTTCATTTTCATATGAGTCTGCCTGTCAGCATTTTCAGTTGACAGGCGGATGCACTTATCAGTTATAATTCCACCAGCGGCACTAAAAACCCGCTCTGACAAAACGCTAGCGGCAGGGCAAGCCAGGACCTCCAAGGCATAGAGAGCCAGTTCATGCCACATGTCCAGCTTGGATACCCAATAATTATAAGGCACAGAGGAATCATGGATGACGTTGGTACGGTCAGCAAGGCACTACCGCAGCATCTTCCCAAACTTTGCACTCCTTGTGAGAATACCCTGCGTCTGGGAGGGTCTAAGAAAACTCTCCCAGAACTTTGACAGTTCCCCTGCCTCTGCTTGATTGGAGTTGTGTCTCTCTCACCTGTACTCCTTCGTTGTCCAACGAACTGTGACCTCTGACGCCAGCGTTTTCAGATGGGAATTTTTTCAATAATTCCGCAACAAGGGCCTTCTGGTACTGCCCCATTTTAGTAGACCTGTCCACCTCAGGAATAAGAGATAGAAAGTTCTCCTTGTAGCATGGGTCTAGAAGTGTCACCAACCAGTAATGACTGTCACCCAAAATTTTGAGGGTCAAGGGAAAGGCAGCATAATATAAACTCAGCTATGTGTGCCAGACTGCTAACAGGCAAGACTTCCGTGTCCTCACCAAGAGGACTGCTGACCATGCTCTCCTCCTCCCTGTCCTCAGGTCATCCACGCTGAACAGACGGCATGAAACTAGCTCTTGTTCTTCCTCCTCCTCTTTCTCATTGTCACCCAATCCACGTTGGGATGAGATGAGGCTGGGCTATGTGTAATCACCCTGAATGATTCCTTGCTCCATCTCATTGTGCTCTGCCTGCAATGCATCCCCTTTGATTGTGAGCAGAGGGTGTTTCAGAACACAGAGAAGCGGGATGTTGACGCTAATTATGGCATCATCGCTGCTCACCATCTTGGTGGAGTTCTCAAAGTTTTGGAGGATGTTACATATGTCTGACATCCATGTCTACTCCTGAGGTCTTATGTGTGGACTCTGAACTGAATACCGACGGCCCTGTTATTGCTCGTAGTCAACAACTGCCCTCTTCTGCTCACAAATACTTCTCAACATCTGCAGTGTAGAGTTCCAATGCGTGTAGACTTTGGGGGCAATTCTGATTGACCTAGGGCCCGCAATCCTCAATGTCATGAGGACGTGTTCCATCCCAAGGTCTGACTGGGTATTGGCTTCCACTATGTTAACCCAGTGTGCCATCAGCGAGATGTACCATCCCTGCCCACAAGCACTTGTCCACATGCCCATGGTTAGGTGGACTTTCCCAGTAACTGAATTGTTGAGGGCACGGCTAATGTTGTGTGACATGTGTTTGTGTAATGTGGGGACGGCACACCGGGAGAAATAGTGGCGGTTGGGGACCGAGTACCGAGGGATGGCCGCCGCCATCAGGTTCTGGAAAGCTTCCGTCTCCATGAGCCTAAAAGGCAACATTTCGATCGCAAGCAGTCGCGAAATGTGTGAATTTAGTAGTGTGGCCTGTTGGGCGTTGGCTGCGTATTTGCATTTGCATTCCAAGAACTGGGGTATGGACAAATGAACGCTGTGCTTGGACAAGGACGTGGACATGCTTGCTGATGGCACTAGTTGATTGTGTGCAATGACAGGTGCAGGGAAGGAGGCATCTTCGCATGTAACATGGACCGGGGATTGGCTTGCACGCACCACAGCTGAAGAAGCAGTGGTGTCACCCGCAACACTGTTCCTGGACCCTGGGGTTTGGCCCACAAAGTTGGGTGCTTTTCTACCATGTGTCTGATCATGCTGGTGCTGGTCAGGCTGGTAGTTTTGCTACCCTCGCTGAAGCTGGCATGGCAGATGGTGCAAATGGCCTTTTTGGGGCTATCGGCAGTCTTTAAAAAACAACCAGACTCGGGAAGACCTAACAGTTGTACTGGCAACTTCCATCGTGTTGGTGATACGGTGAATTGTTTCCCACCTTCTGTCTGTGACCACCACACTGCTTCTTCCTGCCTGTTGGGGTGCTATGCCTCCCTCCTCCTGTCTGTTGCTGTCCTCGCTCTGCATGTCCTCCTGCCAGGTTGGGTCAGTTACTATATCATCCACCACCTCGTCTTCCACTTCCGCACCCTGGTCCTCCTCCTCACTTTCTGGCAATTGTGTCTCATCATCGTCCACCTCTTGTGACATTTTCCCACTGTCGCCTTCGTGTGACCGTGGCTGCTCAAATATTTGGGCGTCGGTACATGCAATCTCCTCTTGCTCTGCTTCAAGTTGACTGGGCGAGAGGCCCAAATCTATAAATGGAAAAGTGAACAGCTTTTTGAAGTGTCCAAGTGTGGGATCCGTTGTCTCCGGGCACTAGGCCTGGTGGGAGGAAGGAGGATCAGAGTGAGGAAAATGCAGTCCAGACTCACGGCTACTGAGACTTGACCGTGTGGAAGACAGGGTGGCGGTGGTGGTGGCAAAGTGACTGGAAGCATTATCCGTTATCCAAACAATAACATTTTGACACTGCTCTGGGTTCAATAGTGGTCTACTGCCATCCCCTAGTAATTGGGACAGGAAGGTCAGGCGAGAAGATATGAGTGTTTGTTTTGGCACAATTTCAGCTTGCCCACGGCCTCGGCCTTTGCATACACCATCACCATCACGTCCAGTTCCCCATCCCTTGCCATGCATCTTGCCCATTTTAAATGGAGGACATTATTTTCCACGTTCACTACAAATGGCAGAATTTTGAGCGCACTTATATGTGATACGTGTGATGGACAAACAACAGTTTTAAATGGCTGGCCTGTAGGTTACTGTTTTTATACACTACCGGTCAAAAGTTTAGGGTCACTTAGAAATT
>VIAB01006186.1:19038-31693 GCA_009801035.1 Oophaga pumilio
TCCGATATTTTTCGATACCAAGCAGTATCGCTCAACACTAGTGTGTGGTGATGTTGCTACGGGCACCTTCAGGCTCAGCTTTGTCCCAATTTGTGGGGTACTGGATCACTTTAACCCTATGATGAGGAAACCAGACCAGTTAGTAAAAATAAAGTCCGTCTTACTATCAATCAAACATATGTACAGAGGGTAAAAGGAAATAGGCTAGCTGTTTTCTTCTGCACAACGCAAAGGTAAATTCTTATTGAATTTGGTTGTCATCATCACAATACTTAAAGTTAATGTTACTGAAGCACTGCAGGCTAAGCTGAGGACCTCTATCTTCTCAGTATATGTGTTTGGCTGTGAACACTACACTCCATCTAAACTTCCCTGGAACAACAGGAGATCCTCAGGATGTTACCTTACTAAATGTGCCCTAAGCTTGCTGATTCTGTCTCTCTGACTGCTGCTTCCAGGTTTGGCTGACACTAGACATTCCCAAAGGTCTCTTAGAGACATTCCTAATATTCTTGTAAGGAGACGCAGATCCCTGAATACTTCTTGCAGAAGGTCACATTAGTGAAGAAAAACTGCCATCTTCTGGCCAGACAAAATGAGATGGAACCAATTTGCTCTGGAAGATTTGCAGGGGGAGCTACTTCGGATGCTGAACCTAATCAGGTGATGGGCAGCCCAGAGTTCCTGAATATAAAGGGACTGCGCACCACATGGCAGGCAGATTTGGCAACAGAGAGCGGAGCAGACGCGCCCCAGGGATGGCCCCGAGGCCAGCTTGACAGGCCTCAGTGGGAAGTCTATGCCACCAAGGTGTAGGTCAAGGCCCGGATGGTCAGGACCAGGATCCGCACCCCACGTTGGTCAAGCCTCAGAGACCAGACATCACCTGTCAAGAGTTGAGGCCTAGTCCTTTCTGCACCAAGCCCAAGAGACTTCCATCGACAGTCAAGCCGAGAAGATCCACAAGGAGTCTGTGACAGGAGAGACACGCCTGCGTTTGCAGAGGGATAGCACGAGTAATCAGGGTTGTCACTTCCTTTTATAACCCACGGTACTGGGGACGGCTGGGACTGGGGCAACAGGTTGAAAGGGGGCCAGATGGTGTGTGGGAGGCTCAACGCTCTTTAATAGACTTCGTAAGATAGAGACTTGCGGCCTAACGGGAAAACCCAATGACCCCCGATGGGGCCAGAGCTGCAGACAGAACTTACGTGGTGACTACCCTGAATGGGCGCACCACCTTTGTTAAGGGAACAATAACACTATATAGTGAAAAACTTTATTTGACTTTTCAAGCTTATTGTCATTTGTTTCGTTGTTGACCTGCTTTGTTATTATCACTAAATGTTCAGAGCTACTTTAAATTACTGTAAAACTACTACTGCATTTAAATAGAAATATTTTGATCACTGACTGCTCCTGTCTTTTGTTATCTGCGTGTTGCAACCAGACACCTGCATTACATTCTTGCTGTGGTTTCCCGGACATGCCCGCTTAATGAAGAACATTGAAGATCTCTTGTTCTTGCTTGCTCCCTATTTCCAGGTTCCTTCTCACACACACCCAATGATAACCTTTCTCTAAGGGTGTCCTTTCTTGTCTCTCTCACTAACAACTCAATCACAAACAGGAAGTGCTAAACTGGTCCACTATGGACTGGTCCTACAATTAACCCTGTGTAAGCTTTTCAGGGGATATAGCTCCGGGATCGCCATCTCGGGTAGACGGAGCGGCATCAAAACAGTTCAATCACAGACAGCAATTCTGTACAAACTGGCCGCAACCAGCTTTATTGTAAGTCCACAGCAAACAAACATGAGCAAAACCAACTCATAAACCAAAATCCTGAGCCTGTCCGGCTACTCACTAAACACAGATAGTTTCCTCACTATCAGGGCCCAGACTCTACCAGCCTGGCCCAAAACAACACATATATTCATTATTTACCAGATTGTGGTTTCCCGGAGACTCCTGCAGTGTCTGGAGTCACATCCAGACTGAGAGCTCAATGTCTGTGTTCTCAACCACCTACTTCTGGCTGCCTAATTAGAACCTGAGTGGCCTCAGGTTTGAGCTGCAAGCCTGTACTGAATGGAGGGTGTAGTGAACTTGCTCCACCACTAGGTTTACAAAGCCATACATTTCCCTTATGCCAGTCAGCTAAGTACCTGGGCGAGATGTACACCCCATCCAATACATACCCCTTCACTGTCTCACACCTGTTACCTCTGAGCAACAGAAACTGCAGCTTCCAAGAGAATAACACATACAATGCAAAACATTTAAAATAACAGGGGTTTCCAGAGAAACACCATACAATCCTCTCCACCCCTAAAATATCTCCCTTCAGCTTCTACAATACCGTCTCAGAAGTGATCTCTACAGACTAGGAAGAGGTAGCCTCTGGATGAATAGTCATAGTTTTTTAATGCAGCGGTCCTTAAAATGAGAATATGTATTTGTTCAAGGGCAACTATTGCAGCAGAAATATTACATAACTAAAGGTCTTAACTCAATGGAAAATCTGCTCTGAGTCTACAAAGGTATCACTATTTTTTTACATAGAGATAACAGGGCAGTTTTACAAGCACACAGCTCCTGACTGTCAGAGTAGTGATTAGGAGACCTAATCTGGAAACAGCTGATGCTACTGGCAGGTGATCTTGCAATATTTATAACAGCTTGTTGGAAGAGGAAGAAGAGCAGCTGACTGCTGTATAAAAATTAATGGGCTTGACATAGGTGGCTGAGGTGTTAGAAGTTCCTCTCCTGGAATGTAACTACTGTGCACTCTTTCTCAGGATCTGGGCAGAGACTAGTAGCCAAGCTCTGTGGAAACCAGCAGCACACTATGAAAGATGAAAAGCTCTCATTGCAGGAGAATGAAAGCAGTTAGAAAAAGCAAGTCAATTGCAAACTTGCTTATTTTCATCCAGTTTAACTAACTAAAGCAATTTATTTAACTTCAGAATACCACTTTAAGTAGCATTGATAGGTGGCGCTGATGCAGTGTCGAAGATATAATGGGAGGCAGTAGTAAAGGCAAAATGAGCAAAACTGAGTGGAACTAGAGTAATGAAAACTTGATGTACAGAACCAGCACTAAAGTGAGACTTACGAAAATATAACTTTCAATTACATATATTAAAATAGACAAAATATTAAAATATTCCCAACACTAAAAAGATACAAGACTAACCTCTATTGAGGTCAGACATACGAATATGGGTATATGTTAAACTGACAGTGGTTCAGTTCACAAATAAACAGGTGAAACTGACAGTGGTGCAGCTCACATAAATACATGTGTAAGGGACGGACTGGATGGTAGTCTTGGCCACAAACACTAAGATATCGGTGTCCAGACCGTCCCCCAAACAAATACAAAGTCCATTGCAGTGCATACCTGTATCTCTAGGTCCAGGTCCATCTGGGCATTTCTCAGTCAACGAAGATTCCTTCCCACGGTGACCCCCATCAAATGAGACACGGTCCTTTGCTACTGGAACGGTTTCTTTACTACAAACTTTGCACAGCATACCCACAGTGGTTACATTTCTGGTTACAAATTCTTCCATACAGAATCCTTCAACTTTCCCTACACCACTGACACTTCCTTGCAGTACGCGCCCAGATAGGACCACCTTAGACTACTTCTCAGCTTCCTCCAGGGTCAACCTCGCCATCGTGACATTTCCCTCTGCCTATTTCGCCCCAGGATAGAGATCACCAGTCACTAGACTAGGCTGCCTCTGACAAAGCTTCCGACCTGTCCGTACTGTTCCCTGTGAAGCTTCAGCGTTCCTTTCTTTCTCGCTCACTACATCTGAGCGTTCCTCGGTCCGTTCAACAGCAGACCTCCGGGCGTCCGCCCAGACCAACATCTCCCACAAATTCTGCATTCTTCTGTCCCACTGTTCTTACATCCCATAACTGTGGATACCTGGGACTAACACTTGCTGAAACGTTGCGGGGCCATCAAGACGTCCTGAGCATAGAGTAGAGCCCATGTGGACACTAAGGGCTCCCTGACCCCCTCTGACCAAACTTCCCTAAACCTCCTAGCTTAACACCTGACAGCCCCTCCTATGTTAACCTCTTATTGTCTAACTAAGATCTACACTAATACGGGTTGCTAGTATGTCCCCATCTAGTGGTCCCAAATGGAACTACACTTACCCGAAACTATCAACACTAAAATACCCCCCTCTAGTGTCTGGCAAGTGTACTACTAACTGTCCCTATCTACTAAGCATAAAATACAGTTTTTATATTACAAGTACAGCACACGTATAGAAAATGGTAACACAGGAAAAAGTGTCGCAATAATATTAACTATGTGGGGTAGTACATATCTTAAATGTAGCAATGCCACCGAATATTAACAACGACATTATAGTAATCATCACATGTAAAACATTTATACATTAAGAGACATTGGGGAGCAAAGCAAGGCGGCAATCCTATGTCACCCCCTTACACATATACCAGTGTCAATGTGCTGCATAAAATGTCAGTGGTCACATATGTATAGCTATAGAAAAGAATATACATTAATTGTACAGCTTAGAATGATCTCAGCCAAATTTCTTTGTCCATGGGGAACAATCATCATATCACATCTTGTATATCAGTTAGTCAGGTGAGTAGCCCTCAGCATACTGTACTAACCCTAGTTCCCCATAGCTCCCACCCTCACAAGGGCATTCAACAACTGGCCCTTGAAGTGGATTAGCCCTGCAATCAGTTATGTGCCTCTTTACTCCCACTAGCGTTCTCCAGGGGAGATGAATGCACAATAAAGTCATAGCTAGAAGTTTTACCAGTATCCTGATAGTAGATCTGGTTTTATAACTGATACAACCAAATAAGCAGTAATGTGAGCTCTTAAATACCTTTTGTGTAAGTAAGGAGGCAATCAGAGAGTCAGAAAGCGTTCCCCACTCCTGTGACAGCTGTGAGAATAGTCCATACCATGAAATCTCAATAGATAAGTGGGCGGGAAGCTTGTGCCTTCATTCACTCAATGAAGGCAGAATGGAACATACTTATCTGCTGTGTGAGTTATATCCTGTCTCAACCTGTGACACAATGGGGTTCAGTGGATTGCATGCTAAGCATAAGCGTCACTTCCTGTCCTGCCTTCTGTCCTCTTGTATGACCATCAAATGACAAGCATGCTAAAAATCTGAGAGTGAAGTCTCTTCTGCAAGAGACACAACAGATCTCCTACTTAATAATTGATAACATCTCAGTTATTGAAGACAGCATTTTAGCCAGCATTGACGTTGAGGCACTTTATTCATCGAAGTTCCATGAAAAGGGGCTACAGGTGCTAAAACATTTCCTGTCCACAAGGGGTCGACAATTTGAGGCACATAATAATTTTTTTTACAGAGACCATGGAATTCTGTCCCATGAGAATTTTTTTTTGTTTTTGAAAATGTCTTCTACCACCAGCTCAGGGGTACCGCAATGGGGAGACCATGCACTTTTACCTATGCAAATCTACATCATTTTTAGTGGTCTAAATTGAGAAATTTAATTGTTTGCATTCTAGATATAGTTACTGTCATAGCGTTTTTTTGTTTTTTTTTGTAAATGAAACCCATTGATGGTATTGTGTCTCAGGGTTCTTTGGATAACTGAAATCAATCTCAGATACCTGTGATAATTAGTTTGCCATGTGAGCCCAATAAAAGGAAAACTGGATGTTCCACACTATTAAGCAGTCCAGAGTTTTCAAGTAACATGGGAAAGAAAAAGCTGAAAAGCATCAAATAGTGCAATGCCTTGGTCAAGGGATGAAAACATTAGATATTTCCTGAAAACGTAAGCGTGATCATCGTAGTGTTAAGAAATTCGTGGCTGATTCTGAGCACAGACGTTTTCGTGCTGATAAAGACAGAATGAGGACGGTTTCTGCCAGGCAAGTTCATCGGATTAAGAGAGCAGCTGCTAAAAATCCATTACAAACCAGCAAACACATATTTGAAGCTGCTGGTGCCTCTGGAGTCCCTCGAACCTCAAGGTGTAGGATCCTTCAAAGGCTTGCTGTGGTGCATAAACCTACGATTCGGCCACCCCTAAACAGTGCTCACAAGCAGAAATGGTTGCAGTGGGCCCAGACATACATGAAGACTAATTTTCAAACAGTCTTGTTTACTGATGAGTGTCGAGCAACCCTGGATGGTCCAGATGGATGGAGTAGTGGATGCTTGGTGGATGGCCACCATGTCCCAACAAGGCTGCGACGTCAACAAGGAGGTGGAGGAGTCATGTTTTGGGCCGGAATCATAGGGAAACAGCTGGTAGGGCCCTTTAAGGTTCCTGAAGGTGTGAAAATGACCTCTGCAAAGTATATAGAGTTTCTGACTGACAACTTTCTTCCATGGTATAAAAAGCAGAAATGTGCCTTCAGGAGCAAAATCATCTTCATGCATGACAATGCACCATCTCATGCTGCAAAGAATACCTCTGAGTCATTGGCTGCTATGAGCATAAAATGAGATAAACTCATGGTGTGGCCACCATCTTCCCCTGACCTCAACCCTATAGAGAACCTTTGGAGTATCATCAAGCAAAAGATCTATGAGGGTGGGAGGCAGTTCACATCGAAACAGCAGCTCTGGGAGGCTATTCTGACTTCATTCAAAGAAATACAAGCAGAAATTCTCCAAAACCTCACAAGTTCAATGAATGCAAGACTTGTGAAGGTGATATCAAAGAAGGGTTCCTATGTTAACATGTAACTTGACTTAGGATGTTTTGGAGTTAAATAGCTTTTTTGTTCAGTGAATGTGACCTCATAATGCTGCAAATTCCACAAATGAGCATTTTCAGTTCTTTAAAACGTATCAAATGTTTAGAAATTCTACTGTACCTAATAATTTGGAACAGTGCATTTTGAGTTTTTATTAATTTTGGAGATTATACTGTTATCATTGGGAGGTTTCTTCAATAAAATTCGATGTATACTCTAACGGGTGATGACTTTTATTAGACTGACTGTCATTTGCACCGACCACTTAGGAAAATCAGAGAAAAATATAATTTGCATAATAATTTGGAACATGGTGTATATTTGTCACCAGTATCTGATATAGTAATGGAAATAGATATCTATTGGATTGAGAAACGGTTGGGGTTCTGTATAGAAGCTTAACTGGTTTATACAATGCTAGAGGTAGAGGATGTATATATAGTTATATCTTCATATAGAGATTGACCCCTTGATTTGTGCCATTGTAGGGCCAGCATTAAGTTAGAATGTTTTGGTTCAAATAATTAAGATATGTTCCGGGATTTGTATGTATTACAAATTACAGCAGAGTTTTTGTACTGAGACCAAATGAAACAGAAGTTCCAAAAACAAACAGGTCATCTTGGCACAGTCAATGAGTAGTACAAACTATGAAGTAGAGTACTCCACCACAAAATGATGATAAAAGACCAGAATTGTTTTTGGAATGTGACTTTATGTAAAATGTCCCAGACCAATGTAAATTGAAAATATTGTAATCTGAGGCTTCTGGAATTTCAGACCACTGTACTGATAATGTAAAACGAAAGCACCAGAATGTAAAAAGTATATACTGTATATTTATTTAACATAAATCTTAAAGAGGTTTTCCGGTTTTGGACAATACCTCTCCTCTAGCTGTAATTTAAAAAACAGTCTGGGATTTTCTCATCTTATATAGGTCCAGCACTGAGTCTCCGTGGTTGCTTTCAGTGTCTGTAAGGCCATGCTCACACGGTCAGTATTTGGTCAGTATTTTACGTTAGTATGTATAACTCAAAGTCAGGAATGGAACAATCAGAGCAAAAGTATAATAGAAACACATCACCACTTCTGTATTTATCACCCAATCCTGGTTTTGGCTTACAAATACTGATGTGAACTACTGAGCAAATACTGAACGTGTGAATGTGGCTTTATTGTCTGTAGCGCTGAAGTCACATCAGTAGTGCTGCAGCCAATGCCTAAGCACATTCTTTGTTGGTTGGAATACCAGTTAAAAGATATCTGCACCTCTCTTTAAATGATAAATCTGTTTGCAATTTGTATATGTTGTAAGTTTCTTTCTTATGCTATAATTATTTTTAATAATTGATACCAGAATTCTCACAATTGTACATGAATTAATCAGTGCATGCAGTGGTGTCACTAGAAGTCCTGTTGGCCCCAGGTCAAAAGTTTCTACTTGGGCCCCCACCACCTCCTGCTTGGGCTTAGATGCATGGTCTTAGTGGTCTTGAGTCTATAAAAAATACAATTATAATATATAAAACACACAGAAAACTTGGCAGTAATTTTTTTTAAGAAATACAGTATGTCTTAACAATAGAGTCATACAGATACCAAAGAACAAATATGATATCATTATTTTGATTTTACACGTTCAGTCATGTCAGACCCTTGGATATTGTCATTCTACTGTTAGCAAAACCGACTATACCAAGACCAGTAGCAACAATAATACCACTATGCCAGTTCTACCACAACATGTCCACATATTACAAAATCAGTGGTTACTGAATAATACCACTATACAAGGGCAAAATAATGCTGCAATACCATACCAACCTAATGTCATAATATCACCACCATCATTTTAATGAACAAAATCCACTATTTCAAGACCAATATCCCAATAATACCACATTCAAGGGAGAAATACTGCCACACCTTGACCGGACCACATATACCTACCACAAAGTAATTGAATTTTGCCACCATACTGATCCTTATCAAAAATTACAGTACTAATACTAATATTACCACCAGTGACGCAGAGCTCTGTAGATCGTATAATGTATATAGTAAATCCAATTACTTACTGGTACCACCTCCAATTGAAGTAATTTATTTTTGCTTTTCTTCTTTGACCTGCACAGACTGCTATGTCTTCTACCAGTGAGGACATTTATGATAGATCACTTCTACAGGACCCTCCACATTTTTTCCCTCACTTCTACACGGTGCCAGATGAAAAATAAAATTGCAATAGTAAAACTTTTGTGCCCTGCACAGTAACAGTACGTCCTTCTTGTTCCTCCCACGGTAACAGTATCCGCTATAATAAAATACATTACAGTAATTATATTTACCTTTGAGTCACCCTCTTTCACTCTCATACACTATTAATGCATATACCCCCTTTTTTCCCCACATGCAATAGTAAAATTCTTCTTTATTACCCCATACAATAGTAATATCTGTCTTTTGTGCTCAAATACAACAACAATGCCTCCTCCCTAGAGCGAACAATACAATAGTAACGTACATCATTTCTCTCCCCATACAGTAATAGCGTCCACCATTTTTGCCTCAATGCAGGTGGAACATCCCATGTTGTGACTCCATAATTTAATAATTTATGGGCCACAATGGGGAATATTATTAATGTCCCCCATTGTGGAGTAATGTTCTGACCCCCATACAGTAATATTGTCCTCCAATTGACACAATGCAGTAATAATATCCCCACAATTGACATCCTACAGTAATTATGTTCCCCAGTTGCTACCATAAACTAATAATGAATGTCCCTCATTCTGCCCCCACTACAGTAATTATGTAATTCATCGTGTAATAATGTCTCCTATCCTGGCCCCATCCTTTAATATCCTTCATCATGGCCCCTTATTTTAATAATGTTCCCCATCATTACACCATCCTGTAATAATGTCCCCTGTCCTTAGTCCCATTTGATAATAATGACCCACCATCTTACAGCAATGTGCCCCATGTTGACCCCTTTTCTTTAACACCTTTATGACATCTGCTGTACATGTACGTCATAAACATTGAGCCAGCTCACTCGTAAAGCCGGTATGATCATGAGAATGTGTCAGGCATATATTAGATCTGATGCCCGCAGAAATGCCCATGATCTGTGCTAGCGATCACGTTGTGGTCCCCATGGTGTCCCCAAGTGGAGAGATGGCCATAAAGTCACCCAGGTACGGTGGCCTGTAAGTGCCTGCTGAGAGCAGGAACTGAAACACCTCCTGACTGTGTGCAATTCACTGATCTAATGCCCTGCAATGCAAAACTGCTTCAAAGTATTAGATCAGCATTTATAGATGATCAATAAAACTGTCACACTATTTAACACCTTCAGTGAACAACGTGAAAAAAAAACATGGCAAAAACCTATGCTTTTACACCAAACTGCAAAGCAAAAAACGAAATAAAATGTGATCAAAAAGGCAAATGTAAATAAAAATGTTATTGCTGAAAACGTAATCTTGTCCCGACAAAATGAAGGCACCAACAGCTTTGTCAGCAGAGAAATAAAAAAGCTATAGCTCTTAGGAATATAGTGATGCAAAAACAATTATTTTTTTAGAAAAGTTTATATTGTATAAAAGCGGTAAACCATAAAAACAAGACATATTAATAGTATTGCTGTAATCGCTACTGACTCAAAGAATAAAACATTAGCTAATCTTGCAAAAAAATAAGCCCTCACATGACCCAAAATATGGCAATGCCAAAAGCGTTTTTAGTTGCCAAACATAAAAAAACCTATTTAAGTCTGGTATCGATGTAATCCCAGCAACCCAAAGAAAGCTGTCTTATCATGTATACCACATGAGAAATTTGCATAAAAAATAATAAAAATCAATTCTTGACCTGCTGTTGTTTTGTTTATTCTGCATCCCAAAGATCTTTTTATTACTTGGCTTGCATTTATCATGCGCTCTACGCTGAGCGCTTACACAGGAGTTTCCATGTAAATCTCTGAAATATGTGATTTGGACAGACCTCTCGGATGAAGATTCCCTGTAATGGGCTAGATGGAGACAATTTAGACTATCTAGCAATGTCCATCTTTTTAGGCGTGCATAAAAGCGAGGTCGACCACAGTTTTGTGCATCTCTAAAATGAAGGACACCGCTGAACAGAGGCCAGACAGAGTACAGAGTAACTTTGCTGCCTCATTATAGTGATTGTATCCATCAGGGGTTTTATCTGAATCCTGTCTTTTGGAGATTTAAATGGAAACGCCAAAGTACTCAATGTAGAGCGCAGGATAAGCATGGCACAAAATGTTATGTAAAATCTTCACAGCAAAACTTTCAATTCAATTCACAAAAAGGTAAGTCCTTACTCAGGTCTGTCATCTGTTAACGGAAATATAGGGGGTTTCCACGTTACTGGTAATACAAAGGCTCTGAAATATTGAAATGACTCCTTGCCACCCAAAAGAAATCTAGCAAATACTGCACTCCCAAATCCAAATGGACTCTTCAATTCTGAGCCACAATGTGTGCCTAAAACACATTTAGGGGCCATATATTTGGCATTTCTATAGTGATGAGAGCCCACTTAATTTAATGGAGAGCATCTCCACAAGGAGCTGAGATGAATGTACGGGCACTACAGATTTGCAATCTTCACTCAGCAACATCCATTGATGGTTGTTTCTGGAAAGCACCCATGGAGTCAAAATAGTCATTACATCTGTAGATGAATTTGCAGGGGGGTGTAATTTCTAAAATGCGGTCACTTGAAAGAGTTTCCATTGTTTAGGCACCTCAGGGGCTCCACAAACGCGACATGGCATCCGCTATCTAATCCAGTCAATTTTGCACTCGAAAAGTCAAATGGTGTTCCTTCCTTTGTAGCCCTGCCCTGTGCCCAAACAGTACTTTTTTTTTACCACCCATGAGGTATCAGCATACTCAAGAGAAATTGCACAAAAAATTGAGTCATCCATTTTTCCTGTTGTTAAATATTTGGGCTAAAGGAACATTTTTTGAGGAAAAATCGTAATGTTCATTTTTACAGCACAATGTTATCAGATTCTGCGAAGCACCTGTGGGTTCAAGGTGCTCACCACAAATCTGGTTAAATTCATTGAGAACTGTAGTTTTCAAAAAGGGTTCACTTGTGAGGGGTTTCCACTGTTTAAGCACGTTCTGCAACAGCAACATGGCATCCACTATCTATTCCAACCAATTTTGCGCTCCAAAACTCAAATGGTACTCTTTCACTTTACAGCCCTGCCAAACAGTATCTTTCCCCCACAAATAAGGTATCAACATACTCAGGAGACATTTCTCAACTAGGGTTGAGCATTCCGATACCGAAACCCGGTTCCGATACCTGAAATCCAATGTAAGTCTATGGGAACAAAATATCGGAATTAAAAATATTCCGATATTTTGTTCCCATAGACTTACATTGGATTTCAGGTATCGGAACCGGGTTTCGGTATCGGAATGCTCAACCCTATTCTCAACACATTTTGGGGTTCATATTCTCATATTACCCTTGTGAAAATGAAAAATTTGGGTCTAAGACTATGTGTCCATGTTACGTTTTTAAGCGTTTCCGCTGCGGTTTTGCCACTGCAGAAATGCTTAAAAACCGCTTACAAAACGCATTCCATCAATTTTAAATACATTCCAAAATTGCTGTGCCCATGCTGCGTTTTTTTCCACAGTGGAATCGCATTGCGGAAAAAAGTTCAGCATGTTCATTAATTTTGCGGAATCGCGGCGATTCTGCTGCCTTAGGATTGCATTGAAACGCTCACTTGACACATGTGGCCATGCCCACCGTGCATAAAGTGAGCGTTTCATGTGCGGATGTTACACAGGGTGTAGCGCCCGTGTCCCTGCCTGCTGCCAGACAGGG
>VIAB01006187.1:46441-57825 GCA_009801035.1 Oophaga pumilio
TCCTTAAATGCTTCCCTTTCTTCCCTCTTTTTGGAATTGTTAATAGTTGACTAATTGCACAAGTCCAGCCAGTTATGTGAAAAGTTAAATATAAATCGGAACAAGAAATTCTACTTATCTGTATTACTCACTTATATAGCACCAATAATTCCACAGCACTTTACAGACATCATTATCACTGTCCACAATCTACATTCCCTAACATCATGTCTTTAGAATGTGGGCAGAAATCCACACAAACGCGGGGAGAGCATGCAAACTCCTTGCAGATGTTGACATTGGCGGGATTAGAACCCAGGACCCTAACACTGTTATGCTAATCACTGAGCCACCATGCTGACCTATGCTCTACATCAGTATAAAATACCAGAGATGATTTTTTACAATATAATGTTCCCGATTACATTGTTCTCTCAAGACACTGACAATGACAAAGGAATCTGGGTTAGATATTAGCAGATAAGTAACTCCTTCTACTTAGGCCTCTTTCACACATCCGGTGTGCGCCTGACGGCGCCCCCGGCATTTAGCCGCAGCGCCGCATCAGAAAACCTGATGCGCCGCTTGCGGTTTTTTTTGCATTGACTTGCATTAGCGCCGGATGGCGCCGCATGTCAATGCGTCGTATGCGATTTTGTCCGGATGCGGCGGAAATGTACATTCCGGCGGCCGGACAAAACGCAGCAGGTAACGTTTTTTTTTTTTTGCCGGATTCCCCTGATGTCTCCGGGCATCAGAAACCATCCGGCAAAAAAACGCATGCGGCGCATCAGGTTTTCTGATGCGGCGCTGCGGCTAAATGCCGGGGGCGCCGTCAGGCGCACACCGGATGTGTGAAAGAGGCCTTAAAGGAATCTGTCAGTAGGTTTATTCCAGTGATGTGTCACTTACTGAGCTGCTTGCTTTAGTTTTGATAAAATCATTGTAGATATTACTCAAAGACTAGTAAACCAACTGCCATGTAGTCCTCTATATTCATGAGCTCTGTATAACCCTGCCCCCTCCACTGATTAGCAGGTTTATGATTATACACAGGGTAAAGCTGCTAATCAGTGGTGTGGGGGGGTTACACAGAGCTCAGCGTTTAGAGAAATGGTACATCTTCAGCAGGGAAAACAGGGATTTTATGAAAACTTGGAGTCTCTGCCCCATGTCGTGCTGATCTCAGATTACGTATCAAAAACTGACATGCTCTGACACATGGTCAGTGGGAAAAACACGGACATGTGACTAGCACCATAAATTATAATCAGTACATGCATCCATGCAAATAATAGACATAACACATATTGGAAACACAGTCGTCTAAATGAAGCCTTTTTGATGTCTCTTCCCCGTCCCTACTGTTCAAAGCCAACACCATGGCATTGTGCCCAATGAAGAGCGGAGCTGCTTGGTATAGAATTTGCTGTTATGTCACACTGGGTGCTGCCTCTACAAAACAAATCTGTTAGATAACAATCAGCTGCTTGTAAAGACAAGAATGCTGGCAGACATTGATTTCTTAAGGGGTAAACATAGTTGTACTGATAATATACCAACTACAGAGCCTTTTGGCTTTAACCCCTAGTTTGAAAGTTATCCGCTATTCACATTATAGGGGATAACTTTTTGTTTTTTGGGGATCCAAACGCAGTGGCTTCCAGTCATCCCGAGAGCCATCCAGAGCCCCGGCTGAACAGAGAGGTAGTTGAACATGTGCACAACCACTTCATTCATTCTTAATGGTGCACATGAGCCAACTACATTCTCAGGATCGCTGGGGCTACAGGGCCGGATACCCTGTAATCAGAAAGCCATCCCCTATCCTGTGTATACGGGATAACTTTCACGCTTGAGAACACACTTTGAAGGATTTTTTTTTCTTCCAAGTCATAACTTTTTTAATTTTCCTGTCGACATTTCCGTATGAGAACTTTTTTTTGTGGAATGAGTTGTAGTTTTGAACGATGCAATTCATTTTACCATACAATGCAAAAGAAAATGGGAAAAAATGACAATCACTTATGATAAGAAACGAGTTGCATATTTTGTACTTGTATGATGTTCTTTTGCCATGGAATTCTGAATAAAGACTTTAGTACTGGATTGTGTGAGCTGGATTTCCTTTGGTCTTCCTAATTTAGCCAGCATCTATCGCATGTTGGGAGAGTTCTGTTCTTGAGCCCCATACACACATCGGAATTCTAGCCATGACGCACAGTTATGCCATATTTTGTTAAGGGGTTAAAATCACCCACCGCTCTCAGACTAAAAAGTGAATATACATCTCTCATGTATGGTCACCATACCTGGTGTCCTCCGTCTGCTTCCCGCTGCCTCCACTTCTCAGATTGGCGTTCCATTTGTCCTGCTCCTAAGATCTTGCTCAACCTGGGGATTGCAGCGGTCAATCTAAATCACACCTCCATTGCTTTTCCTGTCCTGTAAGGAGATGGAAAAGGTGGTGAATTGTGGTCATCTTAGAATTAGGAGAAAATGGAGGGCACCAGGTGCGATGATTTTACACAAGAAATTTGTAGTTATTTTTCAGTCAAATGAGTGAAGGTTAATTTTACCTTTTATTTACTCATGTGTTTTGTTATTAGGTAATCTGTGCCGCTGTACTGGATATCGACCAATAGTTGATGGATGCAGAACTTTCTGTAATGTAAGTAAATAATTGAACAGAACCTACATGATGGTGTTTCTGCACCCCTTATAGAGCTTTCTCTTGCTTATGTGTCCAAACATTGGCATGTTTCTGGCCTATGTGATACCTTACATAAAGATCAGTGACCCTGTTAAATACGCCTCCACATAATAAAGAATACAAGCATTTGTTTTGGGCATACAAAGAAATTATAGAGCCCCATAGCAGAAATTCTAATTGACCCCCTCCCCCTCACCCAACAACAAAAAATAATGAATATTCAGCGGGGTCACAGAAGAGAAAATCTCATAACTTTGCAGCATTTACAAAGTAATTTTCCTCCTACTGAAGTCCTAGATTCCCCATTCATTGCACCCAAAATAGCCACAAAAACTCTGTATGATACCCCCACAGTTAAATTCCTCCATAGTACCATCCACACACACAGTGTAATGACCCTGTTGTACCCTACCTCAACTCCTCCTGCTAAGTATGGTGACCCCAACAGAGACACAGTATGATCCCCCAACTGTGACCCCCACACAGCCCTCCATGCAGTATAATGGACCTACATGCAGTACAGTATACTGGCACCATACCTCAACACACTATATAATAACCCTCACTAGTCCTCCAAACAGTATAATGGCTCCCACACAGCTCTCCATACAGTACGATGGACCACACACAAACTTTCACACTGTATAATTGCTTGCATACAGTATAACGGCCCCCACATAGCCCTCTATAAAGTATAAAGGCTCCCACATAGCTCTGCAATTATTATAATGCCCCCCATAGTCATCCAAATATTATAATTCTCCCTCCCATAGCCATGTATTATAGTAGCCCCCACATAGCGCTCCAAATAGTATAATGGGCCCCATAATCCTCCATACATTATAATACATTCCCCATAGTCCTCCATACAGTATACTGCACTCTGCATAGTCCTCTATACAGTATATTGCACTCCCCATAGTTCTCCATATAGTATAATGCAGTCCCCATTGTACTCCATATACGGTAGTTTAATACACTCCCCATAGTCCTCTATATATTATAATGTACTCCCTATATTTCTCCATATATTATAATCCACCCCAAAGTCTTCCATATATTATAATGCACCACATACTCCACCATATAGTATAAAGCACTTCCCATAGTCCTCCATACAGTATTCTGCACGCAGCATAGTCCTCCATACAGTATAATTCACTCATTCAAATCATTCATAGCATATAATGCACCCTATATTCCTCCATATAGGATAATTCACCCCATAATCCTTCATAGAGTATTATGCATTTCCCATAGTCCTCCATATAGTATAATCCACTCCCCATACAATATACCACACTCCCCATAGTACTCTATACAGTATTATGGTCACCCCTATGTAAAAAAAAAAATCCTCACCTCTTCTCGTTCCCCCATATAGTGATGTTGATGTCATTGTTCGCACTGCGCTGAGATGTCAGACGCCGAGTAAGAATTATGGAGGAGGAATTACCAGCTGATGCTCCCTTTACCATAATTTCTTTCAACTGTATTGGCAGGATGCCGAATGTGCAATGATGGGCGTGGGGGCCCAGTGCCAATGCTCATGGGCCCCACAGCAGGTGCATGGCCTGCTGCCATTGGGGGTACGCCATTCATGTCAGGAATGGTGCCAGGTCCTTGCTAAGGTCATAATAACAGCACAGTGAAAAATAGATTCTGTCTAGTACTGTCTGGGCCTGGGAAACCAGGTTTAGTGGTCAGATGATGGGGCAGATCAGCAGCTGCATGTTCACCTCCATTGGAGATACGACACTGCCAATAGAGTAAAAGAAAAGTGCTCCGGTTTGGCATATGGCAAATGGACAGGTACAGTATATGAGGCTTGAACTGCTTCAGAAAAATATATTAATAGTGCCTAAGATATATGGATATGAAAATTGCCTCTTCAGAGAGGAAGAGAACTTGAATTCTATAGCGCCACCAAGCAATCATCAATGAAGCAGCTCTGCTCCTGCATATTACACACACAGCTCAGTTACAGCCATAATACAAACAGCTCTGCTACAGTCAGAGTATTCAGGCAGCTCTACTGCAGCCATATTACACGCAGAGCTTCATTACAGCCATAGTACACACAGCTCTGCTACAGCCACAGTCCTCACACAGCTCTACTGAAGTCATATTACACACACAGCTCTGCTACAGCCATAGTACTCACGCAGCTATACTGCAGCCATATTACACACATAGCTCTGTTACAGCCATAGTCCACACAGCTCTGCTACAGCCATAGTCCTCACGCAGCTCTACTGCAGCCATATTACACAAACAGCTCTGTTACAGCCATAGTCCACACAGCTCTGCTACAGCCATAGTCCTAACACAGCTCTACTGCAGCCATATTACACACATAGCTCTGTTACAGCCATAGTACACACAGCTCTGCTGCAGCCATAGTCCTCTCACAGCTCTACTGAAGTCATATTACACACACAGCTCTGCTACAGCCATAGTACTCACGCAGCTCTACTGCAGCCATATTACACACACAGCTCTGTTACAGCCACAGTACACACAGCTCTGCTACAGCCATAGTCCTCACGCAGCTCTACTGCAGCCATATTACACACACAGCTCTGTTACAGTCATAGTACACACAGCTGTGCTACAGCCATAGTCCTCACACATCTCTACTGCAGCCATATTACACACACAGCTCTCTTACAGCCATAGTACACACAGCTCTGCTACAGCCATAGTCCTCACACAGCTCTACTGCAGCCATATTACACATACAGCTCTGTTACAGCCATGCTACACACAGCTCTGCTACAGCCAAAGTCCTAACACAGCTCTACTGCAGCCATATTACACACACAGCTCTGTTACAGCCATAGTACTCACAGCTCTGCTACAGCCATAGTACTCACGCAGTTCTACTGCAGCCATATTACACACACAGCTCTGTTACAGCCATAGTCAACACAGCTCTGCTAAAGCCATAGTACTCACACAGCTCTATTGCAGCCATATTACACACACAGTTCTGTTACAGCCATACTACACAGCTCTGCTACAGCCATAGTCCTAACACAGCTCTACTGCAGCCATATTACTTACATAGCTCTGTTACAGCCATAGTACACACAGCTCTGCTACAGATATAGTACACATGCATAGCTGTGTTACAGCCATAGTACACACAGCTCTGCTACAGCCATAGTGCACACGCATAGCTCTGTTACTGGCATTGTAAATAAAGCTCTGCCACAGCCATGGTACATACAGACAGCTCAGCTACAGCCATACTACTCAAACACAGCTCTGCTACAGCCATAGTGCATATACAGTATACCCATATCTGCTACAGATATAGTACATACGCAGATCTGCTACAGCCATAATACACACACATGGCTCTGCTATAGCCACATTATGCACAGTGCTACAGTTGTAGTTTGTACACACTTACAGTTGAAACCAGAAGTTTATATACACTACTGTATATAAAAAGACACATCTGTATGTTTTTCTCAATTTCTGACATGAAATCAGAACCTTTTCTGTTTTAGGTCAATTAGGATTAGGATTATTATTATTATTACTACACATTTATATAGCGCCATTTATTCCATGGCGCTTTACATATGAAAAGGGAAAATATAGACAGTGTGGTACACCAAAGGGGATCTTGCTTGATGGGAGATATATTTCTTCTGGCAGACTGAAGTTTGCTCAGGATTTTCCATGATCACAGGACCTGTGATGACGTCATAGTCACGTGATCAGGTCAGCTGATGTGTACCTCACCTGAGGGTGTGGACTAGGCCTATTTAACAGGAAGCTGTGGGAGTATGAGGTGTGGAAGGAAGGAGTTTGGCTGGAGTCAGCCTGAAAGATTGTTTTTCGTGACAGTGTGTCAGTGCACACCAGGAAGCGAGTACCAGACCACCCGGGAATGGCACCTGGCGGTCTCTGCTGACATTCCACCGCTTAGTTAAGCCTGTCCCAAGCAAGGGTGAGTCTGGGACCAGTGGTTCTCCAAACTGGAGTGATTTATGTTCTGTTTTTGATTTCGTTATCTGGACTTTTGTTAAACTTATCATTAAAACCACTGAACTTTGAACTGAACGCCTGTGTGTTACCTCATTACTGCGGCCCGGCCCTGCCTACCAGAGCGGATCCCTACAACAAGTACAATAAACGTGTGCTAGACAAGGGACACACAAGTACAGAAGGAGAGAGGACCCTGCCCGCGAGGGCTCACAGGGATTACCATAATTATTAATATTAACCACATTCCAGAATAATGAGAGAGATGGAATGTTTTATATACATACATAAATAAGCACTATATGGTGGTTTATAGTAACAGGGTCAATACAGTATATTATATATCAAAAGCTTGGCGCTCAAAGGAATTTTGGAACAAATTTCTTGATTTTAATTGCAGTTCATATATAAGTGCAGACGTTTTGCTCTCAAATGACCTTTATCCATGTACCAACTGCACAGGTAAAGGGAAAGAAAAAGTGGATACAGTGTCCCGCAGAGTAAGTATTCTAGCTCACTGGTAAAGGTCAGGATAGGAGGCAGCGTGGTGAACGCGGTGTCCACTGCTTGTTCTGTGCACATGCACAGAACCTTATTTGGTTTTGGACCCTACTTGAGCACCTATTTAGGAGTGCTGTGATTTTTCTTCATTATAATACAGTAGATTATTACACAGCAATACATTATCTATGCAACGTTCTCTTACATACACCATTCTTGTTATCTAGAAGTTAAATGACTGTTAATGCCTTTATGTCTCAACTTATTGG
Organism: Oophaga pumilio; assembly: GCA_009801035.1. Lineage (NCBI taxonomy): Eukaryota > Metazoa > Chordata > Amphibia > Anura > Dendrobatidae > Oophaga > Oophaga pumilio. The sequence goes on from VIAB01006187.1 coordinate 53,903, forward strand.
GCGTCACTCTCACTACTAGGCCTGTCTTCATTGTAGTCTACGCTCCTCTGATCATTACAATGGCCCTAGCACGGGTCACTGGTATTTCCCGCTAGACTGCAAATCCTAGATATCTGAGTCACTGGATATACAGTGTGCTTGTCTCACTGGCCTTCTCCATTCCCAGAAGAATGGCCCCAGCCCACACCCTGTACCGTACATCTACGCTGGAAGTAATGGACCGCAGGAACGGTCCTCTGCTATAGCAGGATTGTCTCCTGAGCCTGGTTCGGATCGGGCACGTTCTTCTACTGGCTCTGCTTACAGTCTTCTATTAGTGCAGGGTGCGGAAATTCTATTGTGGCTGCTTACGGATCTTCTAATGGATCTTCTACTTTCGCTGGTTATGGATTTCTACTGGCACTGGGTGCGGATCTTCTACTTTCGCTGGGTGTGGATCTTCTACTGGTGCTGGGTGTGGATCTTCCTCACAGCTCAGGCCTTCTCCGGCATCTGACTTCTCTCGGACCCTTCTGTGGCGAAAGTGGCTTACAGTCACCAATTATTCAAACAACCTGTCCTCGTACAGGTTTTCGAGCCAACTGCCTCTTCTCGGCCCAGCCAGGCCTTTTATAATTAGTAACTGTGACACAGGTGTAATCTGACCTGTATCATATTTTATCTCTTCCCGTGGGAACATAGGTTCCTACTAATAGGTTCATACTACTGTAATTCTTTCTTTACTGTCATTTTCACCTTTGATCAGCATATGGCGGTGTTCGCTTACAATTACTCAGCTAGGCATCAACTTCAGCTGTATCCTTCTTTCTTGTCTACTTCCTTACATACACACATGCCACAATTATGGTATTCAAATACACTGCTCTGCTATGTCCATAGCACACAACACACAAACACCTCTGCTGCAGGTGGCTCAATTGCAGACATGTCACAGTAAAATAAACATGAACCCGATTCCTCTACACACTTGTGAGTGTCACATGGTCATAACATCTCAGATCCTTTACCAGGACAGCACACATAGAATGTGGAACTATTATTGCTGTCACTCTGCTTTCCCGCTACAGTAAGATCATTGATGGATATATTTGCTAACACTGCAGGTTGATGATGTTACACATTACAAATATGGCACCATGCTGTCACGCTGTGACTGTACGTGATTCGGGAAAGGGGCCTAGGACTGGGGCTATCCCTGCTCCCGAAGGCACCTCTGAAGGTTAGGAAGTCTGGGCCACAAGCCTTGCTATTATCCTGTTAGTCTCTAAGCTATCCCCTCCCCCCTACCCCAGGGGGGCCTGGGACATATATGCTAGTGTATAAACACGTGAGACAAACAGGGATAACAAAAAGCCACTAACATACAAAACACTCACCAAAGGTAGAGCGGTGTATAAGGAAGGGTAAGAATGTACAAACCAAATGGGAATAGGACAATGAGGAAAGCACCCAAAAACAGCATGCAACAATCACCAGCAGCAACAACATCCTCCTACTCAGCACAGCCACTCCAAGGATCTTTCACTGGCAAGGAAGAGAAGGTCTGGCCAGATTTTATAGTGATAGGAAATGACCTGGTCAGAAACAGCTGTGAGATGGAGTTGCAAGTTTCTAACCAGCATAAAAAGGGTCGTTAACCTCTTCAGCACCAAAGGAAACAAAATCAATTTAATATGAAGCACAAACACCCAGGCAAAATGGAAGATCTGTGATTCACAATATGTAGTGATCTTCTAACCCCAGATCTCCCAGGAGGATTTGACCCACTCATGACATGTGCCCCCACAAACCACAAGCCCCATAGCAGCTGCTGTTGGTAATACGCCACTATTAGGAAGTAAACAAAGATAATATTTTGTGACAAAGTCACTGGTAAGGTACTGGAGGGGAAATATGTGTCACTACGCTTAAAAGCATCAGTGATGTAAAACCAAGAGTATTTTCCACCAGCACACTACGTGCTGTTAGGATTAAGCTAATTTGCCTAATAGGATGGTTTTTATGTGGACATATATAGAGTGGGTGGGAGGATGTCCACCTTATGTCCACCTGCAGGGCTGGCACCTCCGTGTGCTGACAGGACCAATGTGGTGTCACAGTCATGTGATCAGTCACATGGACGGAGGAGTCACATGGTCTGGGGCTTAAGTAGCTGGCCTCCAAAGTCAGGAGGGTGTCAGTGTCTGGAGAGAAACACTCCAGAGAAGTGGTTTGCATTTTTGTTTATGCCTTAACCGTGGTTCTTGCTAACCCTGAGTGGGCTGATCCCCACTAATGCAAGGACTGTGTCTAGTGCTATCATTTTGCTTCGTTGTTTTGCCCAGAGGGCAGTGTTTATTTTGTGCTTAAACTTGGTTTATGCCGTGTCTAATAATCCAAGTGCATCTTTAAAGCCGCAGTGTTCCCATGACTACTTCCGTGTGCAGCCGAGTGAGCCGATCTACCACAATTTTTACAATAATTTTGTCTTTTTGAACATTAAAATGTTTTACATTGATTTTTCTAGCTAACAAAATACCATGAGATTTTTTTTTTTTACTTTATTGGCTTTACAAATTGTTTGGCAGTTACAAACATGAAAATCACAATCCCAAAATACATGAAACTCTTCTAGGGTGTGCGGCGATACAGTGGCATACATTGGAGCATCTGCTGGAAGGATTCGTCAAGGAAGGCTCAAAATCAGCGGCATTCTTAGTAAAACCCAGCCACATGCATCAGAAGTTATCAAAATATTATTACAATATCTATTTTCCATTTTGTAAGTTACATGAATTTGTTTTTAAAGAGAGAAGATTGCTGTCAGCTGAAAGAGAACGGAGCTGGTTATGTCAATGGTGACACAAACAAGAGTAATGGAGTCAATGGCCTCAATGAAGATCATGATTCAGGTTCAGGAGATGTAAGTTTTGTTCATTCTTTAAACACGGTATAATAATAATAATAATTTTTATTTCTATAGCGCCAACATATTCCGCAGCACTCTACATTTTAGAACGGACTTGTACAATAAAGACATTACACAAAAATTCATAAAATCAACAGATACCAAAAGGAGCAAGGACCCTGCTCACAAGGTACAATCTATGAGAAAGTAAGTGAGACATGAAAGGAGAATGGTAAAACCTTCACAATATCATTAAATTACCATTGGTGTTTTAATTTTATATATTTTGAGTCATTATTCCTTGTAACTTAGAAGAATACTTTCAGTCCTGTACTTCAGTTATGAAGGTTTAGAGCCACCGTATACAGTGAGAAGTAGCAATGGAACAGGTTGTTCTTGTTCCTGATGAGCAGAGAATTTCTTCTGGAAATCTGGGACTAAGCCATAATTTGTATTTGCGTACTTTTTTTTTAAAGGTTTGCACAGGATTGTTTAATGAAGACAACTTCCTGCCTCTTGACCCAAGCCAAGAACTGATCTTTCCACCTGAACTAATAGTAAGAAGTTTTCTTACCATTCACAGTGACTGCTGTGTAATATTGTGGTTAATGCTATAAGTTCTGTGTGATGTCATAGATATTATTTCTGCATACATAGTCTATTGCAGGGGTCTCAAACTCGGCAGAGTAAATGGGCGGCACATAAAAAAAAATTTAAGCTGGCGGGCTGCATTTCATTCAAACTTAATACAGTACAAAATTATTGTTAAACAATTGTTTATTTGAACTACTATAACAATTCTCTCCTTCCGGACCTCCCCCTCTCTCTGTGGCCGTTCAAATAAGTTGTCAGCTGCGATGTACACCTTACCGTATATACTCATGTATAAGCTGACACGAGTATAAGCCAACCCCCTAATTTTGCCACAAAAAAATTGGGAAAACTTATTGACTCGTGTATAAGCCTAGGGTGGATAATGTTGCAGCTACTGGTAAATTTTCAAAAATAAAAAGAGATATCAATAAAAGTAAAATTA
>VIAB01006187.1:75658-87638 GCA_009801035.1 Oophaga pumilio
GTTGTGGGGAATACAACAGTAGGTAGGAAGCATAAAAAAGTAAAAATAGCTGAATATTTAATGGTTACGGAATGGGGACGATAGAAAAGCAAAAGCACTTAAATGCATTATCATACTAAATGTCTACAGAAAGCGTCATTGCCCTCGAAAAAGTCACTCAACATAGAAATTACAACACCAAGAAGGAAAAGTTGTGGAGCTATAGAAATGGCAGGATGAATAGACTACTGATATGCAAATGATGAGAAAAAAATGGAAATAACTTTTTCAGAACATCTTGACTTATCCAGTATGAGTATGAGCACCATCTGCAGAAATCTCCGCACTTACACCCCTTGGCATGATAAAAATGAGGTTATAAATGATTGACAAATATTCTACCATGCTAATTGCACTTGGGCAACAGATCATCAAGGTCCGCTGCTGGCAGCTCTATTTACAACTGCTGACAAATGACGTCCCAGGTGTGCTTGATGGAAGCTAAGTCCAGAGAAGCCTGCAGGCCATGGTAGAATGTTTAGGCCATGCAGGCTGCTCAAAGCAGCATGAGCAATTTGCGGCATTGCTCAGACAACCATTCATATCCTCATTGGTAGCAACCAAGGTGTGTATGTGCATTTATAAGTGCATGTGGAGCTTATACTCTATACTAAATAAATCAAGATATTTTATTTCCAATTTTTCATTATTTGCATACCAATAACATGTGTATTGATTCTGTGATTTTCATAACTCAATAACTTTTCCTTCTTTATTTCTTTTATTTCTTTTTATTAAATTTTAAATAAAGGTAACATAATAATCTATTCTTTGATCTTCACCTGAGAAAACTTGTCATTTGGTCAGTTTTGCTAAGCGATAACAATTTCCAATTTAAAAATATACTGCAGTAAAATTAAAGTGAATATGACGAGTATGAAGGTCTTTTATACTGGGTCATATAAAAAATTACTTCTGTTTTGTGGGGAATGCATGTGGGTGATAACTATTTGGTTACTTTATTCTGACGCTGTAATTGTACTGCCAATATATACAAATGATCGCAGACATAACATTTTATACCAGTCCAGAATTCTTGGGCTTTTTTTGAACTTTGTTGGTTCAGGATGTTAATATTCACTAGATTTAGGTCCAATGTCCAAAAGTCTGCTTATTTATGTGAATCCTTTGATTTACCTCCAGTTCTTTTTTTTTTCCTTTGGTTTTGTGATTGAAACAACTTTTCATCCATAAAAGCATAGAAGTTATTAGCCATGTAGTGTCCTTACCAATAGTAATCAATTAGTGAAAAAAATGTGCTAAACTTAGTTGTTCTTGGATTCAGGCAAGTGTACAGTCCCTACAGCCCTTTACTTAGGAAGAAACTGTTTTGATCACAGCAATGTCATAGAAATAATTTAGCTGAAAAACCTACCAATTAAAGAGAGTCTATCAGCAGATTTTTGCTATGGAATCTAAGAGTAGCATGATATAGACACAGAGAGCCTGATTCCAGGGATGTATGGCTTACTGGACGGCTTGGTGCAGTTTTGATAGAATCCTTGTTTTCTCTGCTGCAGTTCTAGCAGTGCTCAGAATGCTGAGCTATGTATAACTCCGCCCACAGCACTGATTGGCAGCTTCCTGTGTATACTGTACATTGTCAGCTGCCAATCAGTAATCGGGACTGGATTACACAGATTAGCTGGACTGCTTGGCATGAGACACCTAGTCCTACAGGTATAACACTGATCTTATTGAAACTACAGCATGCTGCTGAGTTAGCGACACATCGCTGGATCAAGTCTTCTGCCCCTAAATCATGCTGCTCTCAGATTAAATAGCAAAAACCTGCTGACAGATTCCCTTTAAATGATGCAGCGATATTCCAATAACAGAGAGTATGAGGGTATGCTAAAGTCAGAGTAAACTCATGTTAGATGCCATAGAGGTGTGTATGTCATGTGTGACTGAGAATACATTTTCTTACATATTAGGCCCAGAAATGAAGTTTAGAGGAGTATTTCATCCAGTAATTATCTTCCCTGCAAGAATTGTGGAACTCCATCTTGTGAGCGAGAGTGACACGGGTAAGGTTATACTCTGTATTATGCAGTTTTTTTCCCATGCGTTTTTGTTAATCATCTGACTTTTTTTCTTCTTTTTAGGAATAACAGTGGGAGCCGCCTGCAGTCTGACAGTCCTGAAAGACACATTAAATGATGCAGTTTTGCGCCTGCCAGAGGAGAAGACCAAACTTTACCGAGCCCTCTTACAGCAGCTGGAAACTCTGGGAGGTGCCCAGATTAGGAACACCGCCGTAAGTGTCAGAGTCACATATTCCACATTATATTCTACAGCTGGGACATTAAGACTAATGGCACAATTCAGAAAAAAATAAAAATAACCACTAAAAATGATTTTTTATTAAGAATAATTATAAACTAGAATAGTATAAAGACACACAAAACTGAGGTACTAAAGGGGAACAATGGGAAAAATCTCAAGGGGTAGGTAGAAATGATGCCTATATTGCCCTGAGAGGCCCTATAGGTTGATGTCCTACCGATCAGCGGAGCTTGGCATGTGGCGCCCCCAGTTCACCATTTGCATGTTTTTAAGTCACTTTTCTTTTTTCTCTTGTGGCATTCATTGATGTTTTTTGCACAAAATTCTTCCAAATGGCACACGTTTTTTCATGAATTTTTCACAAGATCAAAAATGCTTTTCTTTTTTGCCATTGACCTGTTTTGTAACATTGTAGCACAAAGTCGCACATTGAGGTTAAGGACTAATATGTATACAAGAATATCTGGAAGACATTAAATCCCTTGGGGGAAATGGATTGGAGTAGAGTTGCAACAAATTTTTCGAATTTTTAAAAAAGTTGCGTTTGATGTATTGGTCAAAAACATTTGGAAAAGCCACAATGGTGTAAAAATGAGAAAACTAACTAAACCCCCAAAGACATTGCCTGAATTATTTGATGATTGTGTCGCTAATCAAAAAGTCACCAACTAAGAGGTATTTACAACAAAATACTGGCAAAAATGATATAATGACTTGAGCTCTAAATCTGTACTATTTCTTCCAGTCTTTGGGAGGAAACATCATTAGCCGGGCCACAACATCTGATCTAAACCCAGTTCTGGCTGCAGGAGGCTGCGTGCTAAACCTGGCATCCAAAGGTACATCAGCACATGAAAGTCTATGGGGCTCTGATTAAATTCTTGTAGTACGCTATCATTATGGTAAACCTGCCAGCTCTGACATGTCTGTATTATTAAATGCTTTTATAACCTTTATTAATCACAACACTTAAATATGCATGATAAAAAGTGCATAAAAAAGTGGAGAATTATATCTAAAAGTGTACCAGAGAAGATAAAAAGAGATGGGAGTAATAAATCTAGGATTGGTGGTTAGCAGCATACATATGCCTTTTGTAATTATGCAAGGGAAGACATATTGAATATTTTTATATACAAGTGGTAATGGCTCAGATCACTATGATGTTCAAATTATACATTAACCAGTCAAAAATAGTCATGTTCAAATATGCAAAAAGGAATACAGTGTAACCAAGAATTGCCTAGATGAAAACTGATATTTCACCCTTGTGTGAGAAAAGAGATATAATATATAAAGTGTCAATCATTTACTTGAAAGTAATTTGCCCCTTTGAAAAAGCCATGGCGAAACGTGCGTTGAGTGATTTATTGATTGTTGTTGCAATATGTCATTTGTACTTTCCTTATAAACGAGGGACCAATATGCCCACATAGGATTCACTAATATTTGACTTTGCTTAAAGGCTTTTACTGGTATTAATTCACTTATACATCGTTGTCCTTGTAGGGTTTCAGCTCTCTAGTAGCCGCTTGGATACACACAGGGGTTCATATCAAAACAGCATCAGGTTTATTGTCCATCATAAACTTTAAAAACACACATATAGAAAACACTTCCAAGATGGGCTAATATATATTTTTATTTAAACATATTAAAATTCAATCATAGTCAATAATAAAAATCCATAAATAGAATTAGGGGATAAATTAAAGCAAGGACAAGAAAGAAGGTGGAAACACCTGGATAAAGCAAAGCCTCACATAGATATTAATAGAAAATACAAAAAATGCCTCAATCATGAAAAAAATACATAAAATTACCATACAGAAAAACGTTCATATAAATATAAACAATTATAGTGCATGTGCAGTTGACAGAAAATACACTCACCACGTGAATTAAGCAAAAAATAATAATATACGATATGTAATAATGGCAAAAGTTGCCTAATAAAATATCCAAAGTCACATGCTATAAGTCCCAATGGTGTAAACCAGATAAAGGCATTAAATACATAAATCACAGACAGCAATGCATATTTACCTCAGTGTGTAGGTATCCAGGTGCCTACCACACCCGACGCGCGTTTCGCTATGAAAGCTTTGTCCAGGTTTCTTTAGGTGCCATCATAAACGTTATATTATTTTCTATAAACTTCATAGCAAATGAAAACTGCCTTCCTTCAGTTCAAATACATAACATAAGTAGTCCTTTTTTCAGGTACAATGAAGTAAGGTAAATATGGCAGCTTCACCAATCTCGGTATTTCAGGCAGTAGCAGCTCCAGCAGTTTAAGCACGTTCACTAGACTAACACACCTTTGTTTAGCTGTAGTCCAAGTTACACACTGCTGAGCTAAACCAGCTGCTGTCATTAGGCCTGTAAACCCTGTGCTGGATTATGGGAACGACCTTTTCCTCAACCAGCCTCATTTGGTTGATCTTAAATCCTGGACCCCAAAATCCAGTTAAATTAAAGAAGCAGTCCTGCCATCAAAGTTTTTTTTATCCTCTTAATATATTGCAGTCATCACATTACATAGCATTACTTACATTTGCTCATTTCACCTTTCTACCAAGTTAACTCTTCTCTTTTCTCTGCTCTATGTAGAAACTGGAAGTTTCTTGTCCCTGCACTTATCATTCCCCTCTTCACCTCCTGACCCAGCTTCTCTGGTCCTTTTTTTTAGATGTAGTCGTTCAAGTTTTGAAGCACTTTTTATCATGTATATTTAAATGTTGTGATTAATAAAGTTTATCGATATTATACACTGTGTACACAGACATTTTGTTGGTTTTGATTACTTGTTGCTTATGACTAGAGATGAGCAAACATCATCGGCTCCCTCCTTATTCGGCAACTATTTCGCTTACTGAAGAAGCTGCATCGGGAACCTGGGGCGCTCCCGATGATCAGCTATTCGGCACCGCAGGCTCTCCATGCATGTGTTGGGACTGTCACACAGCCGCGACACATGCAGCTCTGGCGCTGAACAGCTGATCATCGGGAGCGCTCCAGGTATCCGGGTTCCCGATGCAGCTCTTCAATAAGCTCTGTAGCTTGCCGAATAAGGAGGGAGCTGATCTCTCGCTCATCTCTACTTGTATGACTGCATCAAAAGTAATTGCATTGTATATAGGGTCCTTGGCTTGCAGCCAAGATTTGTAGGTTTATAAATTCTTTTATATTTTGCACAAATATTGTTATTTCCTTCTTACTTTTAGAACCAATTATTATCTTGTTCCTTTACCTCCTGGAAATGAAAAAACAAATTGACAACTGGGCATTACTATTTCCCTAGCTTCAATAGGGTGTGTCTCTACACAGGAGTAGGGAGAGATATGTCTCTGTTATCAATTATTTGTCATTTTCATGCAAAATATTAGGAAAATGGCACATTGTCTAGTTTTCGGATTTTTTTTCAGAGTTATTTTTCATGAAAAATAAAAGTATATTTACTAAAACAGAAACACTCAGAATTCTGACATGTTTACTTTAAGTATCTGGTAATTTTCAACATGAAGATCGCAGTGGCTAAATGTGAATAGGGTTGTGATACTAGCAACAGCCATCGCCAAGATCAATCACAGGCAATTTCATTACATTGTGTGCACGTATTCTTATGCTTGGTTGACATTAGCGTTTGTGTGCGCAGCGTATCATCTGCATGCTAACGCAGCGTTTTTTTTATCTGCATCAGCTTACACATGACGCAAAAAAACCAGCTGCGTGTGCATGTGTTTGCATGCGTTTGCGTTGTTTATGCGCATGCGTTCGATATTTCCAGGTGCTGTAATCAGTTACTGGACATGCGCAGTCTGAAGTCCGCTAGCGTATCGAACGCATCCATGCGCATGTGCTTGCGTACCAATGCATTCCCATAGAGAGTAATACGTTGTTTTGATGCACTCATCTACCTGACTGTGCATATTTGACGGATTTTTCAAAAAACGCAACATGTTGCGTTCACCGGACACCGCCGCACACCACGAAACGACGCATCCATACGCAAACGCATGCAAAAGCATGTCCCTGCGTATGCCATGTTAAAGATATGTACCCAAGACGCATGCGGATCTATGCGGTTCAAACGCTGCACACCGATACGCAAATGTGAAACCAGCCTTAAAGTGTTAGAAAATTGCACCAGTGCAGCCACTCACACGGTCTCTGATGGCTTTTCACTTGTCCGGCAGTGACAGCTACACTCATGTGACCACTGCAGGCAGTCACTGCACTCAGCTGTGATGGTAGTACCAATTGGCACAAGATGACTGAGGCCAGTGATTGGCTGCAGTGGTCATGTGGCATAGTTGGAGTGTCATCACTGCAGGATACACTGTGAGGAATTGACAGTGTTAGTTCTTTTTATATTCGTCCACTTGGTACTGCCTTCTGTACATTTGTTCATGTGCTTGGCCACTCTTTTAAACTCAGTCATCTCTATCAAACACCATCAACCATTTAATACTTATTTCACAATATATTTTCTAGGCTTATAAAGTGTGAACAAAGGAATTGTTATCCCCTGATTCAGCTGCTCAATAATAACCGAAAAGACTTTTCTAATTTCATTTTGCATCCTTAATAAATGTATAAACCATGTCTTTTCCAACAGATGGTACCAGACAAGTTCCTTTAGATGAGTCTTTTTTTGCAACATCAGGAACCTCTTTCCCTAAGCCTGAAGAAATCTTGCTGTCTGTGCATATACCATATTCTAGGAAGGTATGTTCAATTTCTTTTTCTTTGAGACTATCCTTTATATATGAGTTTGTTACAAAGTGAAGAAACCCAACAAATCCTTCTACTTTGCCAGCCATTATCATTTAATATCAACGTATAACTTGACTTCCATATAGCACTACTATTTTGTTATATCAGGGGGATCATGTTCTGGCCATAAGACAAGCCCAGCGTCAAGAAAATGCCTTGCCCATTGTCGTTGCCGGAATGAAAGTTCAGTTTGAAGAAAACACTGACGTTATTAAAAACATTCGTCTATTCTATGGAGGAGTGGGGGCAACAACCGTGAGTGCAAAAGAAACATGTCAACGGGTACTTGGAAAGTAAGTACTTGCAAATGTGCCCCAGATGTAAAATAAGTGCATATTTAATATTTGATTACTCATGAAGTGTCCTGATTAAGTGGGCCCCGCAGATCTGCAAATCAGACACTGCTTCAATGATACAGCGTACAATCACAAATAATGAAAATCCTCCTATGTCATACTCATAATTGTGGCATATTCTAGGCACTGGGATGAGGATATGCTGGGTGAGGCCTGCAAGTCTATTCTGGATGAGATTCGCCTAAATCCCTCTGCTCCTGGTGGGATGGTTGAGTATAAGAGAACATTGATTATCAGCTTCCTTTTCAAGTTCTACCTGGAGGTGCGGCAGGCACTGAACCCGTTGGTACGAGTGTTTTCATTTACTATTGTATAAGCAATTTTGGCAAATTTCCGAATCTTACCTAGTTCATGATCTCTTACAGGATCCTAATAATCCAGACATTAGTGCTTTAAAAAAGTTTGATTCGCCACCTTCCGAACACATTCAGACTTACCAGGTAAATATGTGTGAGAAATAAAGTGGATTGTTGTGTGATCTGAACAAATTGTAAAGAAACACAGGATTAGCTAATAAGACGATTATGTACTGTATAGCGATAGCAAGGTATTTGCCGGTGGCTTAAACATATCATGTTCAATTCTTGGTTAATCCGATTACATTCCCTAAGGTACAAAACAGTTCAGATTTTACAATATATTATTATTATTATTATTAATGGTCTTCAGCTGGATCTTGAGCCATGGCGACTTGATGGATGAACGCTCCGTAGGAAGATCGGTCTTGTACAAGCCTAGATAAAGCCACGAGGTTCTTCTCCACCATTAATTACTGTAAATAGGGCTCCTTAAAAAAAAGCACAATTTTCATGTGATTTTTTATTTGTAGGATTTTTCAGACCGTTTTTTTTTAACAAGACATTTTAATTGAGAAGCCCATGGGAATAGATAGAAAAAAGGCACTGACCCCAAAATGCGCTATGTGTGTATTAATGGCATAAACCCCATAAACACACTGGGTCATAATTACTAAGCTGAATTCTCTCATGTATTGCATCATATTATCATGTGCTTTAGACAGTTTTTGTGCCTTGTTCGATAAGGGGAAGATTTATGAATTTAGACTAGACAGTTTTAAAATGCGCCAGATACAACGTACATCATATATAATGGTTCATGCTGTTTGATAAATCTGCCTAATTTACAAAAAAGCCCAACAAAACCAAAAATAGTTTTAGAATGATACATACATTATTAAATCCAGTATAGAATAAAAAGATCAAAGTGTACTACAGTGCGCAGGCGCCGGGAAAGGTCAGAGAGGTCCGGCGCCTGCGCACTACAGTACTCTGCTCTGCCCTCATCAGGGCAGAGCAGTGCGCCTGCGCAGGAGCCGCGACGGGATGGAAAGAAGAGGCCGGCTTCGCTACAAATGGGAGGCACCGAACCGGACCGCGACTCCCTCCGGACCGGACGGCGGAACGCCCCTGGGTGAGTATTTTATAACTCGTTTTTCTTCACTTTCAGGTAACATCGGGGGCTTATCTACAGCATTACAGAATCAGTGATCCCCACACAGCCCTCCACTCAGTATAACAGGCCCCACATAGTCCTCCATACAGTATAATGGCCTTACATAGAGCTACATACAGAATAATGGGCCTACATAGTCCTCCATACAGTATAATGTCCACACATAATCCTGCATACAGTATAATGGACCCCACACAATCTTCCATACACAATAAGGGGCCCCACATTAAAAAAAAATTAAATACTTACCTCTCCTCGTTGCCCTGCTGCTTCGGTCTTGTCAACAAGGCTGTGAAGTACTTCACTGCTCGGCACAGCGGGCATGAAATAGTGACGGCATCGTGCCCACTGCACTGAGACAACAGGTGCAGAGAGAGAATGATGGAGGAGGGATTGTCAGCTGATGGTTTCCTCTTCCTTCATTTCTTTCAACTGTATCAGCATACAGGATGCCGATACTGTTGAAAATGTGATGCAGTTAAAAGTGTGAAGCAGGCTGGTGGAGTGGAGAGTGGAGTGCGTTGGCAGCATTGTGGGCCAAATATAATCACCCTGCGGGCCAGATTTGGCCTGCATGTCAGAGTTTGACATGTGTGGTCTAAATCATCTTGCAAATTTGTCAAGGAAACAAGTAAAGCACACTTTAAAAAGGACAACATAAGAAGGGGTACAAAGCATACAGAAAAAAGGAGTTGATACTAAAGCGACTAAAAAGGAGAAATGTGCTCCAGAAAACGATGAATCAAGGTCAAAATATCCAAATGATGTATTTTAAGAGACAAAACCCAATACATTACACATTGAGGACTACAATTGTAAAAAGTAATATAGTAAAATCATACTAACTGACTAATATATCTATACATTAAAAAAACAATGTAACTGCTGTTCTGCTTCTAAAGAAGATAAAAAAAGTGTAAAGCTGTAATGCACACTAGCGTCAATCTTAGGGTATACACAGCTGTTATAAAAATTAAAAGTGCATTATCCAGTAGTAACGCAATGAGTTAATAATAATAATCTTTATTTATATAGCTCTAACTTATTCTGCAGCACTTTACAATTAAGCAGGGACAATACAAACAATACAATGTAACACATTTTAACATCTGCATGAGGGACCTGTTTGCAAGCTTACAATATATAAGGAAATAGGGGAAACAATAGGTAGAACACACTTGTTATAATAATGATGGCTAGACCATACATGATGGGGTTTTCATATTAAGCTGCATGATCTGCTCACCAGCCAGGACCTGTCTAGGCACAGTTACCAAGTGGTATTGAGTGCATGGAGGAAGTAGAGACAGATGAATAGGAAGGAGCAGATTATGATTAACATTTAGAAGGTGGGAACGGGGAGAGTTAGGTTAGTGAGCTGAGGTGATAGGCTTGTCTAAACAAATGTGTTTTTAAATCATGTTTAAAAACATGTTGGCTAGAAATCCGTTGGATCCTTTGGGGTAGTGCATTCCAGTAGACTGATGCAGCACGAGAGAAGTCTTAGAGATGAAGGTGCGGGGTTCGGATTAAGGAGGATGTTAGTCTTAGATCAGTTGCAGAATGGATGGCACGTGTAGGGCGATAGACAGAAATGAGGGAGGAGATATAGGGTGATGCAGAACTCTAGCTTTGTTGGTGAGAGAGATAAGTTCATGTTGAACTCTGTAGCGAATGGGTAACCAGTGCAGTGACTGGCACAGGGTAGAGGAATCGGTGAAGCGGCTGGATAGAAATACATCCCTCGCTGCTGCTTTCAGGATGGATTGTAGAGGACAAAGTTTGGATAGAGGTAGACCAATCAGAAGAGAGTTGCAGTAGTCCAGATGAGAGTGAATAAGAATGACAGTATGAGTTTTTTCAGTTTCAAAGGTGAGAAAAGGTTTCTGGAGATGTTTATAAGGTGAAGGTGACATTAGTGAGTGAGTGATTGGATATAGGGAATAAAGGAAAGTTATGTGTCAAATATGACCCCAAGACAGCGAGCTTGCTGCTTGGGAGTTATGGTTGCACCACCCAAGGAAATTGAAATGTCGGGTATAGGTATGTTAGTAGAGGGAGGAAACACAAGGAGTTCAGTTATGAAAAGATTCAGTTTCAAATAGAAGGACAACATGATGTTAGAGACAACAGACAGATAATCCCTGGTATTTTATATTAAAGTGAGGGAAATGTCAGGTGAAGAGGTGTATAATTGGATGTCAGCATAGAGATGATACTGGAAACTAAATCTGCTGATGGTTTGTCCAATAGGGGCAGTATATAAGGAGAAGAGGAGATGGCGTAGGATTGAGCCTCGAGGAACCCCGATAGTAAAGGGAAGATTAGAGGAACAAGAGCCAGCAAAAAAATACTGTGAAGGAGCGGTTAAAGAGATAGAAGGAGAACGAGGAGAGAACAATGTCCTTGAGGCCGATAGAGCAGATCATGGTGAGGAGGAGCTGGGGATCCACAGTGTCAAGTACTGCAGAGAGATCCAGGAGAATCTGCAGGGAGTAGTGACCAATCGATTTTGCTGTTAATAAGTCATTAGAGACTTTAGTGAGGGCAGTTTCAGTAGTGTATGAAGGGCGTAAACCAGATTGTAAAGGGTCGAGAAGAGAATTAGCTGAGAGATAGCGGGAGACGGGAGTGGACCAAGCGTTCCAGGAGTTTGGAGATAAAGGGAAGATTTGACACTGGTCTGTATATAGCAGTGCAGTTCGTGTCCAGAGATGGCTTTTTAAGTAAAGGGGATTTGATGGCATGTTTGAGAGAAGAGGGAAAGATACCCGAAGAAAAAGAGAGGTTAAATATTTTAGTTAGGTGAGTAGTGACAACTGGGGAGAGGGAATAGGGTCACTGGTTGTAGGGCAAGAAGAGGCAAGGAGCCTGGTCACTTCTTCTTCGGTGACAGGCTTGAGATGGAAAGAGAACTTGAGTTGCGGGAGGGAAGGGGATCCAGGCACTGAGGGGATTGAGCAAAAATGTCATGACGGATGTGTTTGATTTTATGTGGGAAATACAGTGGGTTCAGAAAGAATTCAGACCTCTTTAAATTTTTC
>VIAB01006188.1:2808-16958 GCA_009801035.1 Oophaga pumilio
ACTGAAATAAATTAACTTTTTGATGATATGCTAATTTTGTGAGAGGCACCTGCAGATGAAATTCTCATGCTCGGGGTCAGGAGACTAATGGCCAGTCCGTGCATTCGGATCCGAAATCGGACCGATAATCACAGACGTCTGAAGGAGCCCTAAATTGATTGGAATACAATTGTTCACCCATTTTGTAACATTAAAAAGTCATAATTGATGAATGAAGTTGAAAATATCTGAAAACCCCAAACCCTGTTCATAACGACGAATATAAAAATAAACCAAAACAGCAAAAACATATAAAGTAAACTTTAAATTGGCAAAAAACTTTAAAAAAAAAATAAGGCACAAATGAAAAAAATAAGGAGAAGATGCAATAATGAACCAAGTCCTACAGAACACATTGTAATGATATTCTATGTCATTGTGCTGCATAGTATCTAGTATCACTAAAAAATATAGTTCTCTTTTTGTTGTGTATGTGTTTCTTTTGCCTGTAATGAAATACATAATACTCAATATATATTCCGCAGATAGCACTTCACTTCACAGACAGATTCTCCATTTGATGGTGTTTGAAAGATGCAGAATAGGACACATATGACAAGAATCCCTCTGTAAGACAAAACAAGAAAATATTCCTTTATTTCTGCATGAGCAAAAGTAACCCATTATTCCCAGCAGTGACCTATCTCCGCAGTTTGCGGACTCCCTTCCCACTAGAAAATATTGCACATGGTGGAAGAAAGAAAATGCCGCGCCGAAATGAAACTTCTCGGGGGATGCAGAGCAGAAGAGACGAGGGGTCACCACTCTATCGCATTAATCTTGAGTAAGCTGACATAATGATATAATTTTCAATATTCTCAGACACTTTAAGGAAAGTATTTCCAGGCTTCTCAAACATTAGTTGTGAGGCATGACTATATAAATAGACTGAGCGGCTCGGAGAAGTTCACAGGGCTCGGGATCTTCATATTGTGTTATGAATAGAACTGCAGGGAATGAAATCTTTGTATTTTTTCATTAACATTTATTAGGTTTGTTTCTTGGGGATTTGTCAGTGGTGTGGTAAGTGCGTATGTGTCGTATATACTTTGTGATGATAGTAATGTATTTACGTCTGTGATATCTATTAGAGAAGAGTGAATCAATTTGTAACGTGTCAAATTCATTACAAATTTTGGCAAAATTTGAAGTTTGCCAGAAAATGAAAATTTTAGGATTTGTTTGTGCAAATCCAGGAAAATGTTGGATTCTATATAGAGTTAGGAAGGGTTTAAAAATACTAAAAATGCTCACCTCTCTAAGGCCATACTTAACCTTTCCTTCTACCACTGATTGTCCGCTTGCTCCCTCCATTCTTCACTCTTCCGGCATTGACTCAGTTTCAGAGGTTCTGGTGAGCAGTCCTTCACTTGCTAACTCCCGTGGTGAGCGATCCGTCACTTGCTATCTCCATTCCTTCCTCTCTTCAGATGGTCAATGACTGGGACTCATGCATCACACCCCACACATGAGGCATTGGCAATGCTGGAAGATGCAAATAGTGAAGACCAGATAGAGTTTTTGGAAGATTAAATGAGTAGTTGCAGTGGTAGGATAGGTATGGAGTCGATCAAAAAACATCTAATATAATTGTACTAAAAGGAGGCAGCATTCCAAAAAATATTGTGCAAGAATGTTGACTTTTAGTGGCGACATTTCTGTTCCAATAAATAACTTTTTTTCATGCATGAAAAAGGTTTATCTTAGAACCAAAACACTACCACATAGGTCAATAAAAAGACCTCTTTAGGGATCAAGATTGATTGGAAACTTCCATTTGTCTAGGTATCTCACTAAGCAGGAACATGGTTGTGTCCAGACTTTCCAACAATCCAGATGTCAAAGGGAAGGAGAATTGGGCTCCTAGATTTTGGCGTGCCTGATCTTTGTGCTCTTAATATGAGATAGATGCCACCAGAGATTTCTGGCAGCCGCTTCTATCTCTCTTCTCTATGGTGTACATGAGAAGAACTAGGCATGAAGGAATAACTGTAACCCAAAATGATTCCCTCAATCCATCCTTCAACCATCTAGCCATCCATTGCATTGTGCTTTGTTTTGGTTTCTGAATCCAAACTTCAAAACTCAATAGAATTAATGTCCAGCAAAGCGGCTACCAGCTGGACCACCATTTTGTTGGAGAATTAGGTGCAAATCAAATCCTCTAAATTGTGGATTGTACGAAATACATAGTGAATTCAATTAGTTTGAAATGAATTTGTTAATTTCTTGTGTCAATCAAATAGATGGAAATTTTGAGATTGTATTATTGTCCACGTACCCTAAGAGAAAACATTTAAAAAGTTACCGTAGTTATTCCAACACAGAAGCAGGAATCTGTTCTTGTCCACAGCTCCATTTTGGGTAATTTCAGAAGTGCAGTTTTTGGAATCAGTTGGAATCTCAGCAGTTGGATCCCAGGTGAACCGCAAATGTTCACCTATTCATCTGACAGTAAAAATTTAGCAATGTAAGATTAATTCTTTAAGTTTTATATTAATTAATAAGAATTGCAGTATTTTCTAGGCAAAAATTTTTCATTTGTAATCCATAAATATTCTATCATCTAGATTCATTGTGACTTTTGTTAAATCTATGACTCACTAAGAATAATAATGTATATAAGAATATTTCAGTCTTGTCAAAACTGAAATTCTAATGAAATAATATCACATGTATAATACAGAATATGACATTTTGGATAATATAATGCTTCATCATTAGATTCTAGGAAAGACCAACCAGCTTGTGCTGTGCATAAAACATTAGATTGTCCAGACTGGATGACTAAAAATACCTGTATAGCCAAAGATTTCAGATTAGGCATCAGGAGACAAACTTTCGTATAAAAAGATATGTATATAATATTCAGAAACTTTATAAAATCTTCATGAATCTTTTGGAAGCCAGTAGTTGTTTATGTCTGGACAGCAAACCAAATCTTTAGGGGCAGTTCATGGTCTACCCCACAAATGTTAACCCATTTTGTCACTACAAGAGGGCATGTGGGAAGAGCCTGGCAAAGCACCAGAATTGGTGCATCAAATAGATGTGCCTTTTTTGGGGCAGCTGTGGGATGTTATTTTTAGGCTTGGGGGGCAATATCCATTGCCCCTTACCAGCCTGATAATACCAGACCTCTGCTGTGTGATATAACTTGGGTGGTTGTCAAAAATGGGGGGGACCCCATGTTTTTTTTTTAATTAGTTATTTAAATAATTTAAAAAACAGAATGGGGACCCCTCTATTCTTGATAACCAACCTTGCTAAAGCGGACAGCTGAGGGTTGCAGCCTGCAGCTGTCAGTTTTGCCTGGCTGGTTATCAAAAATACAGTGGAGCCCATGACATTTTTTTTTATTATTATTTATTTAAAGTGCAGGCGCCGGATGATGAATACTCTCATCAGTGGTGCCTCCTATCACTGTTTTAAGCAACAGCAGGCATCAAAAAGGGAAATACACAAATTTGCAGTGTTTGTATAATGCTGGGAGCAGCTCCACCGGTAACGACAGATGTTTCTCCATCTCTCCTGTGAGGGCAAAAGAAGCAAAAAGATTACTTTGAGGACATAAAACAAGTAAGATATCATAAAGCAGAAAGTGGTAATGCCATTTGCAAGATCTCTGCTTGACATTAATCTATTGAGAACAACCTGATATAAGGCATCCGGCTCTTAACAGCGCCGTATTCTACACCTTTGTCAGGTGGAAAGGGTTTTCCAGCTTTTGGATGTAAAATAATGCTCTGGTCCACTGACAACAAGCAGAGATCTCGTCAGTTGGAAGACGCCCAGTATAATCTGAGAGCTGCAGAACTTTCAGAGCTGAACGCCATTGATGAGACAAGAGGAAGCTTCCGCAGTCAGGACTGGCTTCTTTTCTGCAACAGACACATTACACAGAATATGGACAAGATTCGGGAGCCTAGACATCAGAGGAGACGTTCTTCTTGTTGGGGTTTGCTGGACATTATGGCTTGAAGCGTCTGTGCCTCTTTAGCTCAATTCTGAAAAGCAGACAGCATCACAGACTGAACGCTCCTAGGATGGAACATCATCTCCTTTCCTCCCATATAAAGTTCTTAAACTATACTAGAGATGACAAATAAATTGACAGGACCCTGGTAAAGCAGCCATGTTAGGGGAGTTCTGTGATCCACCTCCTAACTGGTGTTATCCCTAGCGTCTCCTCCGATTAGTAGGTACGGTACGATGTCATGCTTGTGTCACATCCCAATAATGATGTCACACCGGAGCAAGACTCCAGCAGGTTGGAGGAGGGTCGCAGGTCTTCCACCCAGGGGTTGTCTAGGACTATGATATCGATTACCTACCGAAGTGAATGAGAGCAGAGATGCAGGACCCAATAAGTACCATTACACATTGGATGGCGATGTGAGGTTTTGGCTAGAGGCACTATACTTCCAGGCATCAGTTGTTAGGAAGAGGGTGACAGATGTCGGATGCTTACTTATCTGATATTGACAAAAGAAATTGATGGCAAGCATAATATACTCAATGGGTGATAAACAATATTTAAAAACCGTATTTGAAATGTAGTATGTTACATGTCACCCATGATATATATATGGACCTAATCTGGACCAACTGTATAAAGATAACTAGAAAAGAGCAGAGCAAAAAAGGAGGCAGTCATGAAGTCCATAATAGTATAACAACTATCCAAATCTATGGCGATGCGACATTGCGCTTTCACAACTACTTCCAGTTACACATATATACATATATCAGATGGAGTGTTGTATCTGCCTCTGAAACGCACATCGGGGTGGGCTAGGATACCACGGGAGATCCCGCTGTCAAGGTATTTTATTGAAATGAAAGGGAGCGGAGCTGCAGTATCCCAAAACAGCCACTACAGAGGATATAGAACTGTGTTATCTTTGTAGGTGTTACAACCAGCTCTGAGGGGGCAGGATGTTGCACCTCCCAATCAAATATTGATGACCCATCCATGTCTAAGTAACTAACAACTGCTTTGTAAAAATTCCTACCGCAGGCAACTTTCCTCTCCTAATATGATAATCTGCTTTTATTACGGATGTGTTCACCCGTTGCAGCAGTGATATGGAAGCATATAATACTGTATGGATGAGTAATTGGTTCTAGACAAATTTTTTAACAATTTTTTTGGAGTGTTATATACCACCCTAATGTCACAGAAAGCACCTAATACTCTTTGGATGACTAATTGTATCCTGACAATTTTATCAACGCTTTATTGGAGTGTTATATACCAACCTAATGTCATAGACAGCAACTAAT
The DNA here is from genome assembly GCA_009801035.1 of Oophaga pumilio. Classification (NCBI taxonomy): domain Eukaryota; kingdom Metazoa; phylum Chordata; class Amphibia; order Anura; family Dendrobatidae; genus Oophaga; species Oophaga pumilio. Next base: position 8,134 of record VIAB01006188.1, read on the forward strand.
ATTCTATGGATGACTAACTGAAACCAGAAATATTTTTCAATTACGGTATATACCATCCAGACCTTTTTTCCAATCTGTTCTAGCGTCTGCCATTACTACCTCATTTGGTCGGGCATTCCGCAGTCTGATTGCTCTAACCCTAAAGAACCCTTTCCTGTTTTGCAGAAATCACCTTTCTTTCACCCGTAATGAGTGCCCCCTGGTCTTTGGTATGGCCTTTCGAAAGAATAAGTCATGTGCCATTACTTCGTACTAGCCACACATATAAATGAGATCTCCTCTGAGGCATCTTTTTTCTAAACTAAACAAGCCCAACTTTTCCAACTTCTCCTTGTGTGAGAGGCCTTCCTTCCCTTGTAATAATCTAATTGCCTGTCTTTGAACTGATTTTAACTTCCGAATATCCTTTTTAAAATGTGGATCCCAAAACTGGATCCCATATTCAAGATGTGGCCTCACCATTGAGTTATAAAGGCGTAATAATACCTTGGGATCGCGGGATTTTATCTCTTTCTTTACACATCCTAAAATCTATCTTGCTTTTGCAGCTGCTGCCTGACATTGAGTACTGCTGCTCAGCTTACTTTTAACCAGAATACCCAAGTCCTTCTCCTCTTTTGTGGTTCAGAGTATACTCCCATTTAATGTATATGTAGCGATAGAATTACTCCGTTCCAGGTGCATTACTTTACATTTATCTACACTAAACCTCATTTGCCAAGTGTTTGCCCATTCAGTCATCTTATCCAGATCATTTCGGAATATTGTAGTCAGGGTCATATTTTAATATCCTACATAGTTTGGTGTCATCCGCAAAAACTGACAATTTATTCTCAATCCCGTCCACGAGGTCAAAAATAAAGAGATTAAAAATAATCGGTGCCAGCACAGAACATTGTGATCCCCACTGTTCCCAGCACAGATTCCTGTGATCACCACTGATGACCATATCCCATTTAGAGAATGTTCCATTTACTCCTCTGTGTGTCACATCCTGCTGCGCCCAAGACTACTGTGTGTGTCATATCCTTGCACCCCACATGCCATCCTGCCAGCTGCACTGACACCCAAGAATTGTGTATCCACCCGAACCTGGGGTTTAGCAGGACCACTTCACAATGCAAGCCTTACAGGTATGTTCCTAAACCAATGGTTGATGCAGCCAAAGAACTTCCTGGACTTGTCTTCGTAGACGAGCATGACTAAAAACTTGAGTTTGTCTCATGGGTGAGGCTACCTCACAATTTGAGAGCACTGTCCAAACCTGTTGTCAAGTATTTCCTTTTCGGTCAATGGAACAGTAATGCAAAGATTCAACATCCTGATCGATATCAATAAGAAAAATTCTTAACAGGCTCCAGATCTTGAAGTAGAAAAATGAAGTTGTCCACCCATAGAGGTCCCGGTAAAGCTGTAATGTCATGCACAGTTCACTGTCGAATGGCTCTATTTTTGGAAAAAACGTTTGTCCACTTTTTGAATCTCAGACAGAAAACCAGAGCTACATCTCAAGGTCTAGAAATAACATGGCAGATATAGTATTTCAAAGCTAATTTAATGCCAAGCCTTGTAGAAATGTCTGCCTGTAGACACAAATATGTAAGCAACATTTGGATACAAACTATTTTTGCTTTCTTTTATTTTTTTATGATCAAGCCTATTCTCTTAGAGGCATTTCAACACTCGCGGACGCATTCTGTATTCAATGATGCTAAGCCATTATGTCTACGTCTGCTCAAAATTAAAATACATTGAGTACTTTTATTCTATAAAAATTTACGGCCTGGAAATTGTAACTTTTGCTAAAGGCTCAGAATCGACAGTAATGTACCAGTCATTTGGAAGGAGAAAATACAAATATACCAATTATGACATGGTTCTGGACCATCAGGATAATAGTAGAAATGTGAATGAAAACGATTCATTGTAGAACTAAAGCAATGTGATTTCACAAACCAGATAAATACGATGTAGTCTTAGAGATGCATGGAAAAAGCAAACATCAGTGTCTTGTATAGAAGAGAAGGAGCATATAGCATAACTTGTGGTGCTGAGTTTTGGTATTAAGGACAATAAGCAAATTTCCTCTTCAGAGAGGAAGACAACTAGAACTCTAGCGTCACCTATTGAAAGCAGCAATCCTAAAAGTCAATATTCTCCTCACAGTTGCATGCCAGGCCAGGCATGTCACTTTACACAAGGAGAAGTGTTACACCTTTGATCATTATCAAGGACAGAAAGATCTGGTCTCTATTTCCACTTACAATCTTTTTCTTGGACTTTGGATCATATCCAACTCTATTGGTCACTATCACCTCAGCTCGTTCATAGAGAGAGGGGCTCTCCATATAGATTTTTCCAGCCAAGAGCAAAAGAGACCAATAAAGGGTAGGTCCCTTTTGCCCATCCTCTTGCCCCATCCAGTTGCCCATCTTTTCTGCATGGTCTGCTTTTACATTATGTGCAACCTTGGGCTTAGCAGTAGGGTTAGTATGACAATATGACATTGTGAAACCAACAATAGAAATGAGAGATTCTAGCTAATCAAAATTTTGAGAAACTCTATCTGCACAAATTGAGCAGCCAGTTGGACTCAATTTTGCTGGATTCTGAGGAAAAGATTACACAATTTCTTGTACTTCCCTATCTTTGACCCATCTCATATCTGCAAAACCGAAAGACATGACCTGTAGTTTAAGTTGGTTAGACATTCAATGTGTATGAACATATTCACATTGGCCATTAAACAGACAAAACATAAGAAAGAAACAAAATGAAGTTATACCCTCCTGGAAGTAAGTGAATAAAAAGCAATACTGCATATAAATAACATTGGGTACTTAGTAACATTATTTTTGAAAAAAGAAAGCGAAAAAGCCATGCCACCAGCGCCAAGGTGTACCCAATTGAGGCGGTTCAAACCTCTAGTATTAAAACTTCCCCATCACATACCTGTCTTGAGTCGCAATATTCTCCTACCGCTCTTCTGCTCCTTGGCCTCATTTTTCTTCCTTAACAGAAAAGGGAGGACTGACGGCTCTTACTTAGCTGGACGCTCGTTCAGTTTTCCAAGGAACCAACTTGGAAGATCAGCAGCATACGAAAAAGCGAACAGCGTCCAATCCAGGGTGATAAATTTCCAAAGGTAAAGTTTATTCCGCTATCACATAACAACGTTTCGACCTTTATCAAGTATAATTTTTCTTCCTTGTCTCCCAGCCAGTGCCACCATTACCTAGGCTCCATGCGGTCACGTGATGATCCAGCCACTTAACTAACATCTGTCACTCCCCCATGACCAAATGAAGCGTAATTAGCCTCTCTCCCAACCAGAAGACCAGGGAGAAGAAGGCGATTGAAGGACTGGGCAACAGTATGACAAGTATGGGATTCAACGAAGAAAAGTGACTAGAAGAGTTTTTTCTTAGCGCTGTAGATGCATTTTAAATTTTTATTGATATTTTTGATTTTATTTGAACGCCGGAATATTTCAGAGAAAAACATTCCTAGGTTCAATCGTGTAGCCAAGCTCTGGTCCATGCTGCCCAATGGTTTAGGTAGTACAAATCCGTTGATAGATTCCCTTAATGTTATTTGTGTACATTATCGTCCTGCTTTTCATACAGGGTCCGCGAGGTCGTGTACCTCATCGGTCACTGAAAATATGATTATTTTACCATTGTACAGTATCTTCTTATTTTTTCGTCCTCAGTAGAATGCACCTTCTGGCACACTGTATATACTCAGGATATATGGTTTTAGTTTCAACACGTTATTTTACAGAAGAAAAGAAAAGGATATAATTTATTTTCTTCAAAGCTCCCTGATCAATCAGTGCTCAAGACAAGTCAAATCCCTTAACTCTCCTATGATATGCAGCATTTCCTTTGTGTAAGCGCTAACTCCAGGGAAGATGAATAGCTAGCTAGCCTGGATTTATGCTACCCAAAAGAATAAGCAAAAGGCACAAGGAAAGCAAACGGTCGCATTGCTTGACAAAGAGAGACTGTCAATCCTGTGCTGGACCGTGCGCTCAGGATATGAAACCAGCATCCTTTTCTTTGAGTAGTCAGTAAGATTGAAATATTCTCTCTTTCTATTGTGATACAGTGACCATAATTAATCTTTCTTTTCTTTTTCTATGTCTCTGGAAGCAGAATGTGTGATCATCTACATTGTTCTGTTACTTTTTTGCTACTTTGAAAAAAATTTAGTTTTGTTTCTATTGTTTTGGAACAAAATAGATGTCGCAGCATGGAGCCTCCCTGTGGTGACCGGTGAGAGATTTACATGTACGATGTTGTTAGGGTTTTTATCTAGTTTGTCCAATCATTTACTTAGTTTTTATGGGGGGGATTTGGGTTAAAAAGATTCTATTAGCAGGTTATAGCGAAATAAGGTAAATAAGAATGTAATGCCATAAGTCAATGGGACCCTTCATCTAGGGATGGACTGGACCACCAGAGTACAAAATGACTCAATGAAGGTCTCCGGTTATGACTACAAATAGAATAGATCTACAAAAGTCCAACTGAAAACAACCCCAATGATGCTGATGTTATTGCAATTCATTTTGTCTCATGGGTCGATGTACTATGGGTTGGAACACAAGTAACAAAAGTTGAGCAAATCGCTTTCAGGAAAAATAAATTTGCCTTGAAGTTTCTCCAAAAAATTGACCACTGATTTTCTGGATTCAGAAGCACAGAGAAGTGTTTAAAAAGAAACTTAAAATTCACAGATTCTCACCTGCCTTTGTTCAGTCCGGTCACCAATGTAGTCTTAACTGGACATATTTGGAGTCTTCCAGTTCTTGGCATCTTCCAGCGTCTCATGCGCTGAATAAAGGCTACATGGTGGGACATGTGAGGGGTGTGTAAGTATATATTTTTCTTTTTTTACATATGTTTATTCTATGGGGTTAGTGAGACAACAGAAAGGGATTAGCAGACCCGTGGAAGTCTGGGTTCTGATGTCCCCACCTGAATTTTATCCCACAGTTCGGTTCGGGTTCCAGAACTGTACCCGAATTTGATCCAGAACTGGATCAGGACTTTTGAGCTGGAAAATTAATTTTCTCTCTCTTTGGACTTCCCCCCGAGCTCTGAACATTGCAATGGACTTCTGGGAGAAGTCTATGTTCGGGGTTTAGCACCGGACACTAACTGTTCAGTACTAACCCCGAACTCTTAAGTTGGGGTTAGTTCATCTCTAAAAACAGATGATAATAATGTACATTGTTTTGCATTGATACAATATAATACAAATCAAATTTAATGGCCAAATTCCAGCCAACTATCATATTCGAATTTTGACAGATTTGATCATTGCTACAAGCGATCTTTTTAATCTAACTTCATTATGACATCTGCAGTACTGTGCAAAAGTTTTAGGCAGGGGTGGGAAAAATACTGCACAGTAAGAATTTTTTTCAAAAGGAGAAAAAGTGTTAATAGTTTATGATTAGCACTTAACAAAATAGAAAGTGAATAAACAAAAGAGAAATCTAAATAAAAAAATATTTGGTGAATGCCTTTTGCCTGCAAAAATAGCATCAATTCTTCTAGATTCACTTGTACACAGTTTTTGAAAGAACTCGGCAAGGAAGTATTCCAAACATCGTAGGGAACTAACCACATATCTTCTGTGATTGTAGACTTATGTAAACCACACTTTAATATTCCATAAGCCAGTATTGAGTTACCTCTGGCAACTTCCTGTTTTTAGACCATGGCGTGACCTGTTTCTTCTCCTCCAAAGTTCCAGCTTTGAGGTCCTATTCTTCAGGTTCCTAAAAATGTAACTGACAGTATGGGATGAGCTCACTGTAAAGAGTAATTAAAGATGTTTGCAGATAGTACATGCTTCCCAATAATTGAGATACAAACCATCCTGGATCTGTCAATTCCATTTTTTGTGCTTCTGGATTTCAGCTTGACTTTAGCCTGTTCTTGACCTTGTCCTTGCCCCATCTCTTGTGTTTTCTCTCTGTTCCTATTGCTCTTTCTCTAGTAACTGATTATATCTTTGATTCTTCCTTCCAATTGACTTTAGATATTACAGCAAGCATCAACCACACCTTTAGTTTCTGCTTAACCACTTCAAGTCCTTTCCCATTATGCAACAGGATGAAGATTAGAACTTAAATACCAGGTTTTGATTCCACACCCTGAATTGGCCAGCACCAATAGGATAACAGTTTTGTGAGTCCACCGCTCTGCACTAATCCATAACGCATTTCAGTCTCCAAATTAATTTTTGGTAGATGGATTATCTAAGAAAAAAATTGAAATCATCCAAATTTGTGCATCTGAGATAGTGTTGCTCTCAACAATTTTAGAGAATTTGCATTGAAATCAACAAATGCCGATACTTCAATGTTAGCCCTGTGATGTCCGACTTTAAGGCTGCATTTAGCTAACACCTGATCCTGGAAGGGAAGTAAATTACATATTTGTGTATTTTTTTTTTATCCAGTTCTCCCTTTAATGCTATGACTGTGTCTTACATAGCAGCTGTTTTGCAGCTGGAAATTCGCTCGTTCCTTTGTGACTTGGTCAAAACTGCTAGAGGTTTCTCAGATAATTTACACTTTTGAAATGGTTATGGTTCACAAATACTTATTTCCCAGCAGCTTTTCTAAAAGCCTGAATACCAGGTGAGTCCCATCATTCTTACAAAAGCCTTCCAGCTCCACTAGTGTAATATTACAAGACTCGGGTTCAATCTACTTGATTATAAAACATGAAAGGTCAAGTTGAGCATAAAAAAAAAGGGAATGTCGGCTGCGGATGTATAACGCAATTCACAAGTGAGAATAATTTGCAGGCCCATCAATAGTAATATGAGAAAAAAAGAGGGAGATTGATCAAACACTGCATAACAAGAGATTATCCTGGGAAATATGTGCACAAATCCATTTTTTTAATCTTTGAGATCTTGTAATCTGTTTTTATGTCGGCCCACAACACAAAACCAGGTCTGTTATATCAACTTGCAAAAATGCTTCTCTCCGGTTAGCGGCTACAGATTCAGATTCTTTTTTACATATTTATTTCTATTATTATTTCCTGAATAATCTTCATTGTATTTCACAGATGATAATAACTTTTTTAAATCACAAAAAAATGGATCAGTTTTTTAAAATATTTTAAAACAATTGTCAAAGGCAATAATTTTGCAATCAAGGTGTGACGCTTGTAAACGTCACTTGTCATGGACAAACTGTGAGACAGGGGAGTCAAGAGGTCTAGGGGTCAAGTACCAAGAGTGTTCATCATAAGCAGAGGGGAACAACAAAGGCATAAACAGGTCACATTCCGAGGTCAGAATTCCGGGAATGTAGCAGATCAAGACAAAGGCGCTAGGCAAACGGATGTTCAAAGACAAGGTCCAAGGTTGGACGGGAAAAGATCACAATAACAGAGCACTAGAGAATAAGGCACACACACCGCCTTGCTAAAGCTATGACTGGTAATGGTCGAAACATTGTCAGCCAGCTAAATAGCCAAGCAATCACCCTGGAATTGTGACATCTGGAGGAAACTCTGCAGGACAATCCTATTAACAATACTGACAGCCCAGTATGCCCCTGTATACTATAGGGTTGCTGAGCTGTCACTCACAGCATCAATAGGACACAGTGAGTAGCGGGATCATGACACAAGGATGGTTATCTTTTCCATTCTTATCCACATCTCCCTGCACCAAGTAGGCTTTGTGCAAGATACTTCTTGATGTCCTGATGTAGTGATGTCACAAAATCGCAAAATGCATCGCCCATCCAAGGCTGAATCAGCACAGGAAAACATGGATGATGACGTCACCTGACTTGAAGACCAGGAGAGACCAAAATCAGAGGAAGCTGGCAGAAGACCGGATGACAAGCTGAGGCAGCAGAAGAGATGTGTCTACTACTTATTTATTTTTCAAGCCCTTTTGCAAAAATGAGGATGCAAAAATGGCGGCCAGATGGTTGCCAATTTCCTAAATTTGCATGAGATGGCACAAAAAAGATTTGGATTTCAATTTTTTTGCAAAAATTGAAGGGAATTCAATTTATCTCACAGAGATTTGCTCATCTCTAAATGTGTTACAGTTCATTGTTCTACTTTCATCATACACCCCCTTGTTTTTTTTCTTTCTGAAAAATGTGCAATAATGTCCCTTATTATGAAAAGCAGAATCAAAATGAAAGCCGATGCAGCTCTCTCAGATTGTACGGAAAGTTATTGAAGTCTTTAAAGGGGAGTTGGAACACTTTCGATGTATTCTACATCTCCTCGTAATTTATGGAAGTCAATAAATATTCCTTATGCAACATTGATTCTAATCAGAAAGTAATATCTTCTATGTGTTTAAGTGCTTGCCTGGGTTATCACAGAGAATAATGTCTTTTTGTTAAGCTTTAGGAGTGTCAGGCAGTAATTAATATATATGACAAATGCAAATGAGTTTCTTAAGAGAATCGAATAGAAACCTGCGCTTCATACAAACTGTGGCAGTAAATTTGCCGTGGAAGAGAACGCATAAGTAGGTTATATGCAAATCTATTTCTGCAGAAGGGAAAGTGGCAATTTCATGATCAAAAAGAAATAAAAAATGATTTTGTCAGTTGTACAAAATATTTGTAAGATGGATCTGATATTAAAGGTGCCAGTAAAGTACACGGCATACATTAGTGTGAATGGGATCTTACGAGTTCTAAGGATTATGGAAATATTTGGTCTCAACTGAAAAATGACTGATCACAATTACTTATACACATGTTTTACAAATAGTCTTAACCAATCTTTCTTTCTCTCTCTCCCTTCCTTCCTTTCTTT
>VIAB01006188.1:41941-61324 GCA_009801035.1 Oophaga pumilio
AATCTGGAGAAGAAAAGATAAAATGGAGCTATGTGAGCAGAGTTGACCCCTTAAAACTGCTGATTGCGCTAGATTAAATGAAGCGTAAAGTACCTACCATACCTTGATTGCTCCGGAAACACATTCCTCTGCATTGGGAGAAAGCTTTCATTGAGTTATGGTGTCTTATCAGGAGACTGCTACAGGATTAAAAGTCTTCTGGGGGACAGTTACATGGGAGATGTGGAGGACTACCTTGTCCGTTGATGAGACTAATGCTGGCTCAGGTTGAAGCACTGTGTGTTGTGCAGTTGAAAGCTCCTAAAAGGCATGTAAGGTGGTAGACCTGATTGCTTAGGGTTTGACCAAAAAATGGGCCAGGACTTGATCACCAAGACAAAGGTGAGACAATGTAGACTGGAAGTTGAGGTGGTGGTGAATCCTAGGTTGGAAGTCCTGACGTGGACATGTATGAAGCTAAGAAGGAAGGTCAACTACCAGTAGGAAGTGAGCCTTTGGGAAAAGAAACAAAGGATGGCTAAAGCTTGTCAACGGAGCAGATGGGGCACCAGTCTAGAATTTCCCAAGTTACACTTTTAAAGTGATTATCCCTTTAGGACATATCAAGACATATGGATGTAATAGAGATTGTCCCATACTCAAGACCACTTCTATTAGCCAGCCTGCGAAACTGCTAAAACAAGCAGTATCTATGCAAGTACTGGAGGACCATGTTTTATGATAATCCCTCATTAGCTGGAATAGGTATCATTTAATAGCACATTTCAAAATGGGGGTTCCCACAGCTTTCCCTACTAATAACATCTGATGTCTGAGGATTTCACATTCTGGAGCCATGGAGATCAGCTGCTATGATCTTCATTTTTGAGAAGTGGTTGGCCGGTTGGATAGCTTCTTTTACTTAGACCCCTTTTTGTATCGCTAAATATATATATAAACCAAATCCATACTTTTTGGCACTTGACGTCCATCCTCTTCGGAATGTCGTTGACTTCTTGCCCATTGATCCATGCTATTGACTGCATGTAAGTGTTTTGGTGACAGCTCAGAAGAATATCATCATACATCTTTAAATGCCAGTACGGAAGAGCAATCCGATGCTTAGAGTAGCTAAAATTAATTCTGGAAATGCTGTTCTATTTAAACCACAGGAAACAACCTAATATAAAGTTCAGAAATAGCAGGGTCTGACTGGCATCCTGTATATCCCAGCAAATAAAACACCAATGGATGTTTCTAAAGGAAGACTTACAGAGCTGAAAGCATTCAGTTTATATTTACAAGATAGGAGATTTCACTTAGTTTCTGTATTTCCATAGCCATTATATATATATATATAGTGTGGAAAATAAGTATTTGATACACCGCCAATTTTTCAACTTTTCCCACCTACAAAGAATGGAGAGGTCTGTAATTCTTGTTATAGGTACACTTCAACTGTGACCGAATCTTAAAATAAAAATCAAAAAATCATATTACATAATTTTTACATAATTAATTTGCATTTTATTGCACAAAATGAGTATTTAATCACCTACCAACCAGAAAGAATCTGATAGTAGTATTTTGCTTACTCATCTGAGAGCAGCATAATGTAGGCAAAGAAACCCTGATTCCACTTCATTTAACTGGGTGCAGCAGTTGTGACATAATCAGAGTTTTTAGATGTAGCATCTAGCATGAGTTCAGAAAGCTAACCCCGCCCACACCACAGCTCTCTATGTATATTTTATATTAACAGTGAGCTGCTTATCAGAGGAGGGGGTGTGGTCAGACCAGGGTTCACGTGCGCTGTGGTCCAAGCAGTGATAATTTCTTGATGATAAAACATCGATTGTATAGAAACAACAGCACACAGCCTAATAAGTGACACATCCCTGATATCTGTATCTCAGCCCCTTACCTCATGCTGCCCTCAGATGACATAGCAAAAAGCTGCTGACAGATTTCTTTCAAGGCGACTTTTACATCATTCTAGTAAGATGTATATAAGTCCCCAATCTCTTCTGCATTACACAAAAATACCATTTGTTATACCCACATATGGTGCAGTTATGCCCAATGGGTATATCTGGCCTTGATCTGGCTCCTCCTTTCCTCACAATCGTCATCCTCCTGCCCTCCTTCATGTGGATGATGCATCATACATCATCCATTGAGTGTTCCCTAGTCGCTCTTCTCTCTGCCCTGCTGAGGATAGAGAAAAGCACTGTGATGTGCATGCGCCAGCTTTACTTCCGGGTCATCGGCACTCTTTGTCCTTTCCCGGCGCATGCGCATTACAGTCCTTTGCTCTGCCCTGCTGAAGGCATAAAGAAGTACTCCTGCGCAGAAGCATGACCGGGACCACTGTATGCATAACGTCGGATGCAACATCATCTTGAATCAGGGGAGGAGAATGACGATTGTAGGAAGAGAGAAGTCGTTAGATCAAGTCCAGAGACGCCCATCGAACAGGACCAAGCGGTATGGGGAGATGATAAAAGTATTTTTTTTGCCATGCAGGAGTTACATACAGCATACTAGAATGTTGTAAAAGAGGCCTTAAAGGTGCCGGCCGTACTATTGATTGGGAAAGCCTGGTGACAGATTCTCTTTAAGGGAGACACTGTTGCCTCTTGAGGGTACAGTAGTTGAATGGTCTACCATTGCAGAAGCAACTCCGTTGCTAACGTCTAGCAATGGCCCGATGCTCCAGGATTTGTGTAAGATCTTTAAGGGATCCTCAATTGCATCTGGAGGGTACAGTAGTTGATTGGTCTATCATTGCAGAAGCAACACCCTTGCTAAAGCCTAGTAGTGGCCCGATGCTCCATGATTTCTGTAACACCTTTAAGGGATCCACTATTGTGTCTTGAGGGTACAGTAGATGAATCATCTAGCATTATAAAATCAACACCCTTGCTAAAGTCTAGTAATGGCCCGATGCATGGGGATTTGTGTAGCTGCTATCACGTAACATCTCAACAGTCTCATAAAACCAAGAAAGCTTCGCACAGACCATCTCTCTGCAGGACTGGAGCAGCTCATGTGTATTTAGTACTCACAGACACAAAACAGATTTACACATTGGCGAGCCAGGCAAACATTGTCATCTCCCCTTCGACTCTCACTGTTCAGAGATTCCTTTTCAGCACAAGATCTTTTTATGGATAAATAGGCTTGGGTATCCTGGGAACGAAGTAATAAAAAAAGGAAAAAAAAAACTGGCTTCAAATTATTTTTGCAATGCATCAGATATTCATAACCGACAAGAAGAGCGTGCCGTAAGAACAATTAAACTCAACAGGGGGCCAAACAAATTCTTAACAAAATATATATTTGCAGGCGCATTTTACATTCTGAGCAGGCTTTCCGAAATGCGCCGGTTTATCAAATCTAATCCTGGGAGAGTAGATTGGAAAATAATTTCTTCTCATTTGCAATTGTTTCAAAGGTGACTCCACCATCACTGTATGAAAGACGCTCTGCCCCTCAGTGAGAGATGATTACAAGCAAATGAATCCCAGAGGTTTTCAGCTAATGTAGAACAAAGCCATAAGACTGAGAGCTGTGGCTCAAGATCTATTTTTTATACCGGCATAATTTTTTGCTTCACTGATCTATCACTAAACAACAGCTGTTGGGCTGTAGACAAGCCGCACTGTAGGAATGCCACTAAAGCCCTTAGCGACTGGTCACATGCGACTGCCTCGGGCAGTATTTAAAGCCGTAGAATCAGACGTTAGGGCTGACAAGTAAGTGTCAAGTTACCTCTTCTTAAAGGGTTTTAAGATGACAGATACATCAGGATGACAGAGCAAACTCATCCCTTCTCCCTTGTGAGCTGCCATTCTTACCTTGGCAGATGTAGGCAACCTTTCTAAAAAGGAAAAAAAGAATGCATCTTTCGCTTCTGTAGTAATGTGGAATTTGGCGTTGTCCAAAGTGTTGTTTCAATTAGAGGTTCCCTTTCCACCCATTACACAGAACGCAAATGATGTGCAAATTACAATGAATGTTGAGGACACTAAAACCCTGTATGGCTGTTGACTAAAAGCATGCTAATTCAGAATCTAGTCTTTTATTAAAAAGCTTTTTTAAATGCAAGTGGCATGAGGTTAAGGCATAGCCATATGATTTTTTTCATACATATCCCCTTGAATTTACATTTAAATGGGTTCCATGACCAAATTTCTCTTGTTGAATTGCACACATGATGTATGTAGCACAGGAGTACCTGCATGTTTATTCCCGCCCTGGAAAGGATGCCGACTCAGTCAATGCCGCGGCCCCCATACTGCACTTCCCCTCTGGCTTCTGCCAGAGGACTGTGCACTGCTTGCACACCCTCAAGCACTGCGCTAAGGGCATGTGCGCATGCTCTTCCCTTCATAAAGGGACAGTGCGCCATCCTAAAGTGTCCCCAGTCAATGTCTGGGAGAGACATATTTAAGGCACCTACACCTGATGGCAGGTGCCTGATCAACATGTAAAGTCAGTTGTCTGCACGTTTTCTAGTTCTCAGGTCGCATGTGCCTGTCAGTCAGTTTAGCTGTCCATCACATGTCTGCTTTTACTCGCCTTGTGCTCCTGTATTTCACCCTTGCCTGCATGTATATCAGCCATGTCTGCCTGCACTTGCCATGCCTTCCTGTACACCAGCTGTACCAGCCTGCACCTGCCGTGCTCTCCTGTATATCAGCCGTACCTGCCTGCACTTGCTGTGCCCACCTGTATACCAGCTGTGCCTGCCAGTGCCTGACTGCATAACAGTCATAACAGTCATACCTGCCTGCACCTGCTAGTGCCTGCCTGTATACCAGCAGTGCCTGCCAACACCTGCCATTCCTGTGTTCCTGCCATTTTCACCTGTACCAGCTGAACCTTCTCTTCTTGGCTGTTCCAGCTCCCTGCCCAATGGGGGTCTGCTGCCATGTATCTGAGGTCTGTCTTGGTGTAGCACCTGGTGTCCATCTGGAGCCAAGTCTAATCCCACCATCAGGGGCTCTTTTGAAGAGTCATGTGTTCACGTAGTTATGCCCATCCAGGTTCTCCTCTGATCAGGGCACAGTATTTCCACAACTCCTGTTACTGTTTGTTCAGGCCATAGAATCTGCTGGCTCCCAATCATCTATCCTCGACCTTTATCAGGAGGTCTCCCACCAGACAAGCAGGACAAGATATTATTTTATCTGTGGACAGTTACCACCCAACTGGACACAAAATCACATCTGCAGCCGTGTCCGCTCCTTCCCAAGCTGCAGCAACTTAAGTGGTGATCCCCCAGTCTGCCAGCTATGTTCCTGATTCCGGAGCACATCTGTCGGCTCCACCATGGTATAAAGGTGATCCTACTCTATGTCGATGGTTCATCAACCAATGCACGCTGCATTTTGAACTCTTGGCACACCAGTTCCTTTCAGATTGAGCCAAAGTGGCTTTTATCATGTACCATCTTACTCACAAAGCTCAGGCATTGATCAATCCACCATAGGGGGAGAGGGGATCCTCTTGTCTCCAACCTTCAGACCTTCATAGAAGCCTTCTTCAAGGTCTTTGATGAGCCAGGTCATGTTTCTTTGGCAGCATCTACTCTCCTCAGATTGCGCCAGGTAACCTCACAGTGGGTCAGTAGGCTGTCCATTTCCGGACCCTGTACGATTAACTTGCGTGGAACAATAATTTGCTGGTGGCTGCCTTCTGGGAGTGCCTTTCCAGAATCATTAAGGAGGAGTTAGCTGACTGTGATATTCACATCTCATTGGATGACCTGGTGTCCCCAGCTACCCTGATCGACATAAGGTTCCTGAAACTCTCCAAGGAGGTGACCAGTGAGAGAAGAGCTATGCCTCAGAGGCCGAACATGCTGCAGACCTCAGCTTTGACACCCTAATCTTATTCCATGCAGATTGACCAGGTGAAGTTGGCCAAGCATCGTTAGGAGGTCCGTAATGTCAAAGGAAGGTGCTTCTATTGTGGCAGTCTAGAACATTCTATCCACTCCTGCCCTGAAAAACTGAAACCCCAGAGCCTAGGGTTTGTTTGAGAAACTACCCTGGGAGAGGACCACTTCTCTCCTTCTCTGATTCTCTCATTTTCCGTCTTCTGTGGCAACATCCATTTTGTCGAATCGGCCTATATGAATTTTCCTTTCTTGACCACTGCTGGTCTTTGCCCCTTGGGAGTTAGCTGCCGTGCATCCAAGGTCTGTCATGGTGTAGCACCTGGTGTCTATCTGAAGCCAAGTCTAAGCCCACCATTAGGGGCGCTAGCAAACAGTCAGTTACACCAGTCCAGGCTTTCTTCCGATCACAGCAAAGTGGTTCCACCACTCCCATTACAATGTAACAACGGGCAGCGTGGTGGCTCAGTAGTTAGCACTGTTTTCCCTCCACACTTCAAAGATATACTGACAGGAAATTTAGATTTTCAGCTCTGATTGAATTGATAGTGCTATCTAATGAATGTGTATTGTAGTGCTGTCTAATGTAATGTGAGTAAAATAAATGAATAGCGGCTGTAGAGCGGAATAAAACTTTCCTTATTTTTGCCTCTTCTTTCCTGAGATATTATCAATCAACATATTTCACCTAATCAGTTAACTTTTGTTAAGTCCAAGTGGATTTTTCTTACCAGAGAATGAAAAAGAGATGTGCCTGGCTGACTTCTGAACCAGCGGTACAACTATAATAGGTCCACGGGTTGGAATTGCACGTGGGCCCTAGAGCCTAAAGGACCACTAAAGTCCCCTTGGCCTATATAAAAAGGCCAATACTCTAAATATTCAATAATTTCTAGAAATATTATTTCACCTAGAGTTTCTTGTTTCAGTTGTTCAAAGCACAATTGCAGTAAAAGACAAAGATGATAGTTTTGGTCTTTGTGGCCCTTTTACTTACTCTTAATTAATGGTTACCTTTGCACTAAAACTTCCTGCAGTTTCTAAAGCTCCATACAGTCAGTTTGGGAAAATTGGACAGCGCTCTGATGTCATCTAAGTGTGGACCCATTTTTTTCACGAACCCATTGACTTGAATGAGCGAGTCTGATTCTCTGAGTCAACTTGTGCATATTGTGATTTTTTTTCCGAGGACAATTCGGTCCGAGACAAAATCGGACATGTGCACATCCCCATAACATAACAAGCGTAGGAGTGCCCCAAAAAATGCAGACATGTGAACAGCTCCATACATATTAACAGGTACATGTTCTATTCGGGAAACTGACAAACCTGTGTAAGGAGACTACACAATCCTAAAAGTCAATTTTAACCCTTTAATGAGCCTTACCACATGTCATAGGACCAATCACGATTTACACTGATGAGGGGCAATCACCCTGAAACATGTGTCTGCAAATTGAGTTTCTGGTTCGGCTTCTTATGCTAACTCACGTGAAAAGGCTTGTTAATGGGTTGATGTTGACTTTTTAGAATTCCTACCCCAAAAGGAGGCAATAGAGTTAAAGTCCACTTCCAGTCTGATGAGACTATTTACAAATTTCAATTCCCAGAGTAACATTGCATGGCCAATAAGTCTCCAGTCTCCATATGCTGGTTGGCGCTCTCCACAAGAAGGAGCTTCATCCTTAGACCTTCAGTCATTGCATTTAACCCAGCCAAAATTAGACCTCCTGCTTTGCACTGATGAGGGGTAAACACCTTAAAACATGAGTCTGCAAATGGATCGTCTGGTTTTTCTTCTTATTTTAAGTCATGTTGCAAGACTCATTAAAATTGTGATATTGACTTGTAGGGTTGCTACCCCAATAAGTGGAGGTAGAATTAAGGTCCTATTCCTCCCTAAATAGGCTATTTGCCTATCCGGGAAAAGCTACGATCAAACATGTGCATGAAAAATGGACATCTGAACGGGGATGGATTGTTAGAATTTTCCACTTAAGTGACGCAAGGTAAACTACCTCTGTAATAATATTTATGATGCAGAAATCCAAAACAATCGTGAACAAATAATATATACGCATAAAATTATAAAAATCTTCAAAACTAACAGATAACAAAATAAAAATAAACAATAGTTATTATTATTTTTCATATCCTTATTAAGAATTTTATCTAAAAAAAGGCTCTAAATTAGAATATCACTCCTGCTGTTTATTTACCGCAGAAACCTATTTTTCCAATTTAGTGTATGAATAGGTCTAGCTGGGTAACGCATTAAATTAATGATGGCGCCTCCCTGTGACCTTCCTATAATTCACTGTATTGCATATCTCAGCTGAGAAAAACAAAGTTATTACTGTGTTTAAAAACAATTCAAGAGCGGACAGAGACCATTTTATTAGGGTGGAGAAATAAATATTTAATCCAGTTCAGCTGAATTTATAAGCCATATATTGAATTATAATCAAATATAAATCCATGAATTGAAAGCGTAAGTTAAATTACTTGAGCTAGCAAAACTCGTTCAGGCTTGAAAAAAAAAACTTTTGAAATATAAAAAGCACTTCAAATGACAATAAGACTGGTTAATGAACAATAACATGGTAATAACAAAAGAGAACATTGCGTCTGGATTTGTCACGATTCATTGATTGACAAACAGCATATCGATTTCAGAAACTTTATCCAGATGAAGAGAAGGACTAAAATATAAACTCGTTATATGTTTGGAAGAAGAAAAAAAAAGTGTCTAAATAATATTTATGTTGCATGTTTGGATCAAATTTTTTTACTTTATTTTTTTGTGTAAATTTTGTATGTATGTGTATATACAGTATATATACATATATACAGTACAGACCAAAAGTTTGGACACACCTTCTCATTTAAAGATTTTTCTGTATTTTCATGACTATGAAAATTGTAAATTCACACTGAAGGCATCAAAACTATGAATTAACACATGTGAAATTATACATTACACTTTACAAAAAAGTGTGAAACAACTGAAAATATGTCTTATATTCTAGGTTCTTCAAAGCAGCCACCTTTTGCTTTGATGACTGCTTTGCACACTCTTGGCATTCTCTTGATGAGCTTCAAGAGGTAGTCAGCAGAAATGGTCTTCCAACAATCTTGAAGGAGTTCCCAGAGATGCTTAGCACTTGTTGGCCCTTTTGCCTTCACTCTGCGGTCCAGCTCACCCCAAACCATCTCGATTGTGTTCAAGTCTGGTGACTGTTGAGGCCAGGTCCTCTGGTGTAGCACCCCATCACTCTCCTTTTTGGTCAAATAGCCCTTACTCAGCCTGGAGGTGTGTTTGCGGTCATTGTCCTCATCAGACCAAAGCAAAGATTTCCACTGGTCTAATGTCCATTCCTTGTGTTCTTTAGCCCAAACAGTCTCTTCTGCTTGCTGCTTGTCCTTAGCAGTGGTTTCCTAGCAGCTATTTTACCATGAAGGAGAGTGATGGGGTGCTACGCCAGATGACCTGGCCTCCACAGTCACCAGACCTGAACCCAATCGTGATGGTTTGGGGTGAGCTGGACCACAGAGTGAAGGCCGCTATGTAACAGATGCGTTAAACAGATGGCACCTAACGCGATGTGAACTCAGCCTTAGAGGAATGTGGTTAGATGAAGGGACAGCGGGCATTATTACCAGTTCTAAGCTGCTGTCGAATCGCAGCAGGTGTTGGCCAGGTTTTATTTCCTGCACTGTACAGAATTAAAACCAATACTACCGTTGCAGCCAATTAAGTAATCCGTTTCTGGGAATAAGTGAGAATCCTGAAAAGGCAAAAATATCACATGATCAGTGGTGAAGAGTCTGTTTGGTCAATGGAAGAGTCTCAAGAAGATTGCTAAACGGTGAACCAAACCACAAGAATCCAAGGAGAAGGAATTAGTTAATAAACTTGATAATTTGTTTGATGGGGCTCACACTGATGACATGAAACTTATAAAACTTCAGGATAACCATGACTTCTTGCTTGCTCAAAGCAAAAAGGTTGTCATGGAAGTGAAGTATTCTAATTTACTGAGATAATGACTTTCGGGTTTTCATTGGCTGTAAGCCATAATCATCAACATTAACAGGAATAAACACGTGAAATAGATCACTCTGTAATGATTTTATATATGAGTTTCACTTTTTGTATTGAAGAACTGAAATAAATTAACTTTTTGATGATATTCTAATTTTGTGAGACGCCCCTGTATATACTGTACATATACACACTTGAGAAATATTCTGTGTTAGAACCAAAACTTATCTGAATAAAACAGGTACTGTAAGTGAAAAAATGATGACATCCGTGTGCTGTACATGTTTTCCATGGCCCTTGTTAATGGCTCAGAACATTTTTTTAGAAGTATAAAGAAATCCAACCAGAAAAGAATGAAGAAAGACAGTTTAATTTACTGAAGTAGAAAAAGAATATAAAAATACAGTTTCCTATGTGATTCCATTGAAGGGGTGACAGCTGCTATTCACAAATGCTGCTGACATGCCTCGCATTATATTAAAATTCCCATTATCTGCATATTCATCAGTTTATTCTGCAGCTGGTGTTTCATTTTGTCAGCAGCTTACAACTTAAGAATGGCGCAGGTATTGTAATGTTGCTCCAAAGGATCATTTTCGTAAGCGTGTTTACTAATTGTCACGTCATGATATATTAAAGTCGATGCAGCTGTTCCGTTTCCCGTAACTTCAACCTGTATTGTTTCCCCTAATGTAAATCTGACTTTAGCAAAGTTTTCTTTTCTTTATGATTCAAATAGCATTTGTTTTATTATTCTTATTGTTGAGTTTCGCTTCCATCTTCCAGATGCATTGTCTAAAAAAAAAATATCCCTTGAAGCAGCACATGAAATGCTCTGGCTTAGTTTACGATGAATTGGTATTGTACTTACGACTGACTTATTTTAATAGGTAATTTAAGAAATTGAAAAAAAATGCATAATATTACTTTTTAGTACCATTAACAGATAATTAGATTTTGCCTTCCACCTCGAACACAAGAGTTAATGCATGTGGTAATGGTACATGCACAGAATGAATATGCTGGCACATGGCGTCCTATAAATGTATGTGCTTGATGTACGGGTGAGAACAGAAGGTGGCAGAGTAGGCTGACATCCATTGCACTTGTTAGGTTAATAATGGACTAACAAATAAGGTGGGGTGATAGGCTAGTCTAAAGAAATATGTTTTTAGGGCAAATTTCAAACTGTAGATAGTGGGAATTAACCAGATTGTCTGTGGTAGCGCATTCCAGAAAACTGGTGCAGCAGGAGACTCTTTATATAGTCAAATGGAAATCATGACTTACCAGCTGATAATATAATACAGTAGGAATCAATATCTATTGCACTTTATATGAGTCCACGGTGAGAAAATTTAATGCAGAATTGTATATGCATTAAGACATTGAGAAAAACAATACTTTATAGTATCAGGTACCTGTGACAACACAGGTTTTGTTCTTGATTAGGTCAGACATGTTTTTCTTTGATGAGTCATGAGACATAGGTCATTGTTCATATGAGCCTGAATGTTGGCTCTTGAAATTATATTTGTTGCAGATTATTGTGCTGCTATCCTTGGAAGACAGGGAGCCAGAGTAATTGAACAATCAATTTTTTCTAATATGTGGATTCCCATTGTGGAGTCCATGCAGTTTTTTGACCTGCAAACAGCGAAAGACAAACTATGCAGATTGACTGAACACTCAATCAATAAGACTTGACCTCATCCCACCTTCCTCCTGACCTGTTGATGATGGACTGGGGGACAGCTATGGGTAGAAAAAGGACCTGTATCCTTCTGCAGAGAAACTATACAGAACAGCATCCTGCTCCTGTACCCCTCAAAGTAGTGTCAAACCAAAGCCCCATTACGGGTATAATGATAACCGAAGCTTTTCCACAGAAATCACCCCAAAGCAGTACACTGAGATCCAGAGATTCGCACAATGCCCCAATTCAGTATTCTTCCACCAAGGACTTCCAACACACTGTCGCATCCAGCTTCAAGAACCTCCTCTAACAGGTAGTATCATCTTCCAGCGTACCATGCCTAAAACATCGCTAAACTCCTAAGACCAGTATATGTGCATCCAAATCTGCTCTTCTGCGCTATGCTACTCAAAAATTCACTGTTTTGATATGTACTCTTCATATCTGTTTGCTAGACCTGGATCTAATGCACCAAGCTGGCAGACAGTCACCAGCCACAATTCCTGGGACCGCGAGCCACATGTGACTCCTGAGCTACAGGTTGGGGACCCCTGGTCAAGAGCTTTAATCTATGACTACAGCTTAGCTACAATGTCAGCAGGAGTCTCAAGTAGTCTGAGACACGCCTGTAGCCTCATCATTGGTTCATGCTGCTATCTCCTTCCTCCCAGTAGCTTTGCCTTCTCTGATTAGCTACTGGGGAAAAGCACAAATTTATTATAGGCTCATCAGGAAATTAGTGCATGAAGAACTGGTTTCCTATCCAGCAAGATAACAGTGATTGTACCAAACAGATTAATCAAAAAGAAAAGAATAATAGCTCGTGCACATGACCAATTTTCTCTCACGAGAGCTATCCATGGTTTTCACGAATAGCTCTGTTACCTACTATATTTTATGGGGTTGTGCACATAGCCTATTTTTTCCTTGGAATGAGTGGTATGCAGAAAAATCTGAGATGTCCAATTTTTATTCTTGTGTCGCTCAAAATCGACAAGTTAATGGGTCCATGAAACAAAACGAACTGTACTTTGATGACATCCGAGTTGCTGTCCAATTTTCACGGATAGATTAAATAGCGAGATTGGAGAAGGTGGATGAACTTTTTTTTTCTTTACACGTAGGAGAAAACTGATGACACTCTGATCAAACTCTGAGCAGAATAATCAGAACATTTCTCGCGGATGTGGAGACATTGGTCGTGTGAACCTACCTTTGTTGTCAGATCACTCAAATTTACCAGGAAAATTAGCATCAAATTTATAAGTTCCAAATTGAATGTTCCTTGGAATGGAACTTCTCTTCTGATATTAGAGCATAATGAACGTAGGGTTTTAAATAAAAATAATAATAATACTCACCTTAAAATTTACCTGTCTCATCACTGTAATCAAGCATTTGATAATCCGATCCATCTAGCCTCTTCTTTCATCACTCTTTACTAGTACTTTGAGTGTCAAGTTGGACTCTAAAACCAAGAGCAAAGTGAAGATGGCTGGAAAGGATATGGCCAACAGAAAGAAGAGACAGGATGGCAGGCCACGGAGGCAGCAGGATAGGTGAGGGGCAAAGTATTATTTCTGTCTACTACCAGTTACCACTAGGGTGAATTCATTGGATATGAGTCTGTAGGTAACGCAGTTAAACGTGACAGTAATGTGGGTGGTTTTGTACCCACAGGCCAGGCTTACCCAGGAGGGGTATAACTAAGAGACTACTTGTATTCACTAAAGCATCTGATGGTGAGGATAGGCTTGGCCACAAATAGTCGCCAAATACCACTCCAAGGCAGTCCCTGGGTCTGCAGTAGCTGACCGGAGGGCCAGTGGCATGAGTACGAGGTATGAGTGGATGAAGGCAAAGATGTGGTCAGACAATCCGAGATCAGGGCAGGCAGCACAGGTTCAATAAAAGTAGCTAAGGTCTAGCACACAAGAATATAGTGCTTTTATTCCACACTTTTGATACCTGCTGTACATGTGCTATTGTACCCAGAGATCATAAAGAGGCAAGTTCTAGTTTTTAAAAATAAATTAAAGTTTCAGTCTCTGTGATTTATGCATTTATTAATTTTACTTATGCACTTTGTGACTTGATCATTGTATTACATTTATAATGATTCGTTATCCTTTTTTTTTTTTACATCCGCAATGAAGCATTCTAGTTTCACCACTAACTAAGACCTAGTGAGGAAGATGAATAATGGTTTAGGACTTAGTTGCTCATAGACCCTGGCAGATCTCCTTCACTGTCAGCAAAATTAATCTTCATAAATCCATAAAAGTTGCACAGATGTTGTTCCCATCACTGCCAGCAATCACTGCGTGCAAATTAACCTCCAAACATCTAATGGTGCCATCCGAACCGGCTCCCATACTAAGAGAAGGATATTTAAGGTTGAGTACAACATATAACTAATGGCTTCTTAAATCTCCTGAGAACAGCTCCGTTTGAAAGCACAAACTGGCTAATATTTATCACCAACGTCTTATAAGGTGTAGGCAATCATTGATTTTTATAGTCAGTCGTCTTTATCGCCATATCTGTCATCTTTAAAAAAATTTGTAGAATTTCGTTTTTTACTTTCTAGAAAATTAAAATTTAATTTTCTAAAATATTTTTTATGTGATGTACAAAATCCAAATTTTCACATATTACAGTAATCTCAAAGTTCATTTCTTGAAAGTGATATAAAGGAGTTTTCCACTTTCAACAAAGTGGAACCCACAAAACTTGCAGTCACTTAAAATAACTAACCCATATAAAACTCACCATCTTAGACTGCAGCGCCGGCTCTCTGCCGCTGCTCCAGTCTCTATATTTTACCTGGTGCTGTGATGTCACATGGACACAGCACACATCACCGCTGCAGCCAATCACTTAGCTCTTCTGATCTGCACATGTAGATGGGTCAAGCCGCTGATCTCAGCAATTGGGTGCTGCAGTGATTATGTCACAGCTGCAGCTAAAATACCAAGACTAGCGCAGTGTCTGAGGACCGCTGCTTTATAAGCAAGCAAAATAAATTAATAAATACATAAATGAACCAATAAAATAACTTTTGATCATACCATGCTACAAAGATATGGTTATCTGGAAAAGTATTGATAGTGTTCAAAACTACAACTTTTTTTTGCCCAAAAATTATCCCTCCTATGACTATGACATAAGAGAAACAAATATGATTTTTGGAATAGAGGGATGAACAGCAAAAGCAAAAATAAACATAGAGTTAAAGGGAATCTGTCAGCAAGTTTTGCTATGTATTCTGAGTGATGTGTCACTTATTATTAATTGTTTTGACGTTTCAATATAAATAGTGTTTTAATCAGCAGGAGATTATCACTACAGAACTAGGTGTCTTCTGGTCCAACTCCACCCCCATCGCTGATTAGTAGCTTTCTGTTTATGCATAGTGTTCACAGAAAGCAGCCAATCAGTGTTGTGGGCGGGGTAATACACAGCTCAGCATTCAAAGCTCTGCTAGATTTGCTGAGAAAACTGTGATTATATCACAACTGCTGCACTGAGCAAACTAAGTGATACATCGCTGGAATCAGGATCTTAATCCCTACATCATGCTGCTTTCAGATTACAATGAAGAAACCTGCTGACAGATTCCCTCTAAGACGATTGCATCTCATTCTTAGCTTTCCATATAACTGAAGTTCTCAAGATCGATTAGGCCAGATTCATAAAGCATTTACACCAGAATAAATATTTGAAATGTCCTAAAATTTTGGTGCAACTCGAGACTGTGCTAAAATTTTGGGACTTTTGGTGTTCTCAAGACAAAGTGGGAGAAGCAGCGGTGGGACGATAGGGTGGAGCACATGGAGCTACACACGACTCATCTGATGTTCTTCAAGCATTAAGAGGCATCAGGAGCCTCTCACTCCACCACATGAGCTCATGAACACCTGCGTGAAGATCATTGGTCTTCTTTAAGCAGTATCATTGCCTATTTTTTTGGAATCTCCAAAAATCCTTTTCTTGAACCAACATACAGAATGAAGCGTATATTTTAGAAAAATATTCCAATGAAGAAATTGTGCCCAGAAAACATATAAAAGTCATGTAGACACTGTCCTGTGTGGCCATTGGAAATGCTTTTTCTAACTAATAATGCCAATAAATTAGCACTTAGTGCAAAAATAATTTTTGTCTTGTATGCCGGGAGACTGAAACTTGACACCCAATTTAGATAATCCCAAGACTCGGCAGCAAACATTATGTTTGTTTTGCAAGCGAGCGAATTCCTCCAGTGACTTGTTTAAAGGGCAGTTATCACTGGTTTACAAGCACTGTTAATTAAAAGAGACAAGATCTTCTTCTCCACCGTAACACGTCCCCGGAATTAACGGGAAAGGACACATTGCAATACATCTTTATTTCATGAAGAAGGGCCACTGTAAAACAAATGTTATGTCTTGTGAAGATTGCAATCTCAAGAACCCACATCATCGTTGTTATTGGGCTCTTAAGCTTGCGACAGAAACTGTAGATGGAAAAATGAGCAAGTGTGGAAATAATTGGAATCCTTCTATATGAATCTACGGCATATATGGTTTCTTAGTGTGTCCTAAAGGCTTTTCAGAAGATGACATTAGATTTATATTCTCATCTCAACCATTAAAGGTTAAGACAGGAATAACAGCCTTCAGATACCGACCACAGGAGGTGGCCCTCAGGAAACAGTAGAGCGATGATGTTTTTGCCAGCTCTATTGAAAAGAATAGGAGCTGCGGAAATTGCACAGCCCAACAAGTTCATGGATAAGATGGAAATAACCCTTAAAATATGTATTTTATATAAGAAAAAATATTGTTGACACTACTTGCACTGTGAAAACTAAAATGGGATTTCCAGAACTATAATATTCCTTAGGATAGACCATAAATGTTTTAAATTTCCTCACCTCTCCTGACTCCAATGCCAGCAATCTGTCTTCCTCCTGCCACGGCCAGCTGCATTGATTACTATCTAATCTAGCATGTTCCAATGATGTCTTTATCCTTGGCCTTATAGACTGGCTCAGGCAGCTGGACACCATCTGAGTATTCAGGTAGCTGCTACCCACAACTCTACATGATGGGCCCTGGAGCATTCTCATCATGAGAACTCTAGCTAACTGAACTCTACTGAAGTCGACAACTTTCTTTTTGTGAGTCCAATGACCAGCTCGGTTCAACTTTATATGCCAGACTCTCAAACTTTCTCATTGTGACTCTCATGAACAACTCAGATTTATTCTACACCCTGGGTTCTTCTAAGTCATCATTGTGAGTCTCTTGACCAACTCAACTCTGCTGCTTTGCTGGGCTCCACTGCCTTGGTCTATGCAACCGATCTTATCTCTGTTGATCTTCCGTCCACAATCAGCTCTGCTACACTGTTAGTCTACACTGCTGTGCTGCTGTCTCAGCTCTGCTCATTTTTCCTTCTAGGAGTCTACGGATTTCTGATGGATTACTATTTAACTTCTCCAGTTGCCAAGCAGTTTCTTCAGTCTCCGTTTTTCCAATTTTTGAGCAACCTGCTGCACCAGTATCATCTGTCTGTGTTGTAAAATAACAACTTGTTCAGACCCAGGATTTCAAAGATCTACTTCACCAGGACAGACAGATTACTAATCACCGAGGTTTTGCCTTTCATCACCTTTGATCAGCAGCTGAGTTTTATTCAACTGAGTGGGACTGAACAGCAGTACCAGGCATAGACGCTGCAGAAAGTGTGGTGCTGGTGATCTGTCAGCAAGTTTTTGTTTTGGTGTCTGAGATCAGCATGATGTAGGAGCAGCGAGAATGATTCTAGCAATGTATCACAGGGCTGCTTGGAGCAGTTTTGATAGAATCCCTGTTTTCTCTGCTGTAGATGATGCAGTGCACAAAAGCTGAGCTGTGTATAACCCCACCCACAACACTGATTGGCAGCTTCCTGTGTACACTGTCAGCCAGGTGCCAATCAGTGGTGTGGGCGGGGGTTACACAAATTAGCTGGACTGCCTGGCTTGTGACACCTAGTCCTGCAGTGATAATATCCAATAAAACATTAATTGTATTGAAACTACAGCACAGACCCTAGTAAGTGACTCTTCACTTGAGTCAATTTCTCAGATTAAATAGCAAAACCAGCTGATAGATTCCCTATAGTTATACAATTAGGTCCAAAAATATTAAAATATAACAATATAATGTAACATAATATAATAAACCTGTTCCTGCTATAGCTTATTAGGCAATATTGTGGCTAGTAACTCATTAAATCGGTTGGACAGTTGTTGTCAGTGTCTCTCCTCCGAAAATCTTTACCATTTACCGCTTTTGAAAATGTCAAGAATCAGGAAAAAGTAGAAAATTCTAGGGCATATATGGCTTGCAACATATTTTTCATCATTTCTATGTCATAAAAATTTCTCAAATGTAATAATAAATCCCCCCAACAGCGTCTATAAATCTGAATACTGTAGTTCCATGCTTAACAAGAACATTTTAGCAGTCAACGAATTGACTCCAATTTAAACGAAGAGGAAAAAAAAAT
Organism: Oophaga pumilio; assembly: GCA_009801035.1. Taxonomy (NCBI): domain Eukaryota; kingdom Metazoa; phylum Chordata; class Amphibia; order Anura; family Dendrobatidae; genus Oophaga; species Oophaga pumilio. The sequence continues at coordinate 60,107 of VIAB01006188.1, forward strand.
ACATTTTTGACAGTTTAAACAGCAGTGGATTAGAGATGGGAAAGGAATTCAATTAAGTTCTCCAGCATTTCAGCTGCCAAGAATGAAATTGCAACCATGTACATGTGTTCACTTCTCCTACAGGATCATTATTGCTGATGTTTCCCATCTGTTGTTTGAGATAGTCAAAGTTAAAGTGCCGGGAAGAAAATAAAACACTAACATCCCAAAATTGATAATTATTAGATCGGTATAACGAAATCAGAGGTGATAAAAATTACAGAGCAATTCATTAAGTGTTATGTTTAATTGCGGATATTTTCGGCTAGCAAAGGGGGTGTGCTTATCATCGTCAAAAATGTGCAACGACAAGAAAAGTGGCTTTGAAATCTGGTTAGCTCTTTCAAGAATACGAGTGTTTACAAGACTTGTGTGACCTCAAGGCATCGTTGTATTTAAATGGTTGAAACGCTGCGTGATAAGAGTTAAGGAACGTCATAAATACTGGCCTAGCCGCAGTAAACCGTTATCCAAAAAATTGTCGACGAAGGGGGCCACACTGGGAAATCGGAACACACTCGGTCAAGTACTCTGCTTCCATTAAACTTTATTGTCATTACTGTAAGTCTCCTAATCTTCTCAAATGGGACTAATAAGAAGGAAAAAACATCCTTGACTTTTCTGCTTCCTCGTAGTTTAAGTTTTGAAGGTGGTTGACGTAGATCTCCTGAAAATAGTTTGAAACTATTTAATCCCAAAAAGTAGAAGAACATTCTACAGTCTTGGGTTTTGACGCATTTACGGCATGGTATGTTTAACATTTTTATGCTCTGCCTTTAAACTGAATGTAATATGTCAACATGTTATCAGAAAATAAGAGACCTGAAGAAGGAGTCAACAGGATTTTGAAATGCGTTGTATGGATAAAGATTCCGATAATGCACATCCATTCTTAGTGTATTATCTGAAACTTGTAGGAATATTACTGAAAATCCAGTTTGGCCATAAACATTAGTACGTGTCTCCATGATAAGGAGAAGTTAGATCAGTGAAAGTCTTTTTCTTTTTTCGGTTTTGTTTTACAGCGTTCCAGGTCACCACAATAGAGAAATACCAAACTTCTATATATATTTTTCAGTTAAGTGTTGACTTTTTTTAATTTATAAAGAAAAATAAAATGTGTGCTTGTGTCGTCATGTTTCAAAATCTGCAATATTTTACAGTTGTGCTCTAAGGTTT